>LPNX010593559.1:541148-633900 GCA_001517045.1 Pseudotsuga menziesii | reverse complement strand
GAAAATGGGCTTTATCCCTCACACACATCTCCTAAACCCTCTATACAAACCCTAAGGCCCAACCGTGGGTCCCCCAAGCAACCACACGGATTTTACTAGTCTCCAAATCGGCGGAATCGACGGAAGTGTTTTCGGGAATCGAAGGAAGCGTTTTTTTTAAACAGGAATCGATTTAGGAAGCGTTTTTTTGGCGATTCGGAAGCTCGATTCCTAGTCGATTCCTGGCGATTCCTCTTTTGGGCAAGGAGCGTTTTATAGACAGAGGAATCGCGATTCCTAGTCGATTCCTAGGCGATTCCCTTGGAATCGCGATTCTGGAGCGGGTTCGAAGGGGGGGGGACGATTCCCCGCAACCCTAATTCCATGCTTTGTGATTTAATAAAAATAAAGGGGATGACGTAGAGGTGTGGATTGAGCTCACACTTATGTGGTGGTGATGCATGCGATTGGGATGTGGGTGGACCCATCGTTAATATATGAGTTAAATAAACCATGGCTTATAATAAATACATGCAAGTAGTTTCGTTTTTGTTTGGTGACGTCAACCATGTGAGGTGTTCCATACAATCGCGTGAGGATTGTGGTGACCTCACCCACCTCCTTACCTACCTTGGAGCTCACGCATGGTGAAGGAAGCCGATTCTGCTGATTGGGTGTGTTGGCAGTCCAGCCTCAATTCAGCGTTCACTTCAGCTCAGTTCAAGCTCACTTAACTAAGCTTGAGCTTTGGTTCATTAAAAGCCCCTGGGGCTTGGTTTTTTGTATAAATAGAGGTGCTTGGCACTCTCTTCAAATGGAACTTTTGTGTTAGAGTTACTCTGAGAAAATTGTATCAAGCATTTGCTTTGAATTGTTAATAAAGATATTCGACTTTGGAGGTCTATGAGCTCTTGATTGTGGTAAACTCCTCATGGTTGAGGTGATATTGTCTCTAACTTCTATCTTTTAATACTTGCATGTGACTTATTATTTTGCTAGCTCAAGAAGGCCATTGTTGGCATGATAGAATAGCCATTTGTTGTCTCAATTTGGTTATTTATGCAAAGTAGATTAGTGTCTTGATGGACATGAGTAGTCAGTAATACGTAATGTTGATCTTGATTTAATTTTCTTAGCATACTAACATATGATTTTGATCTCACTTCTTGTATTGAGTTTTGGTGTGTTATCAGGCTTCACAGATTGTAGAAGGGTGTGAGCTCAGCTATTTCTATCCCAGGCTTCAAGCAACCATATTTTTGAGTTTAACACTTGTGATTGCAGAACCTACAGGGATCTTCTTCTTTTAATACAAAAAGAAAGCTGGGAGCAGCTCTCTCTCTCTCTTGTGTTCCATCCACAAGAAAACTTTACTTTGGTTACCAGTTACTTTAGGAAGGCCTAATCTCATTTTTTCCATCCTTTGGCTTCCCCTCTTTTGCCTTGTTTGGCTTGCTCATCCTCTTCTCTTCTCGCTGCCCTCTTTTCCCCTTTCTTCACTTAGTTTGCAGCCCTCTTTTACTTAGTTTGTAGCCCTATTTTACCCTTTTGGACAACCCTCTTTTTGTCCTTTTTCTCTTCCATTTCATAGCTTTTTCTTCTCTTTCTTTCCTCCATTTTCACCGTAGAAGTTTACCCCTTTTTTTTAAAAAGTTAGTTTGTAGATTTGTTTCATTTCATTTTTTGACTAACATATAACATTTCAGTGGTTAAAGCTCTTACTTTCAGGAAAATCAAGAAAATCCCAAAGGCTAAAGGCAAGCAAAGAGCAAAAAAAAAAAGACAAACACTTCCCTCTCCTCTCTTTCCCTTTCTCACCTTGCTCTTTCAAGAAGAGGCAAAAGCATCAAAAGAAAGCATTGTAAAAGAGTTAATAAAAAGCAAGTGGGATAAAGGCTCCCACACCTCTCTTCCCCCATTTGGGGGAAGCCTGTATCGTCTTTTTCATTTTCATGTTTGCATGCTTGTAGAGTAAATTGTTAGAATAGAATAGGAAAAAGTAGTTTCATTTTTGAAAAGTTTTTGTTTGCTTTCATAAAAGTTAGAAAAGAAAAGTTTCTTGTTTCCTTACTTAGTTTTAATTTAGCTCTGTTTTCTTTTGTTTGATATAATATTGCAAAAAGTAAAAAGAACCAAAATCTCTTGAATCTCACCGTAAGGTGGACCAAGAGTGCTCTTTGTCGGAGAGTTTGTTTAATTTTTCTTTTATTTCATGTGCTTTTGCTTTTGTAATTTCTTAATTAATTTCCAAGTCTCTTGAACTTGCCGGAATCCAAGTCAAGAGCACTCTCTATCAGAGAGCATTTCCTTGCATTTCCTTGCATCAAGCATATAGTTTAGCTAAGACTCTTGAACTTTCGTGATAAGACAAAGTCAAGAGCGCTCTCTGTCGAAGGGTTTTAATTAATTTTTCTAATAAAATTTTGCAACTCACATTCCCCTTTTAATTAATTTACTTCATTGATATCCTTCACCTAGTATGCTCTGTCGACTTTCATAGTTGGGCTCGTACTCAGAACGGTGAACGGACTTGTTAAGCTCGCAATAACAACATAATAAAATTTTACCCCATAACAAACGCACCAGCGTTGTAGGAAGCATTCAAAGTCAATTCTCAATAAGGGCGCCAGAACTCCCCGTTGTCTTAGAGTCCCGGCTAGCTAGTCAATCCACCAGAACACCACCCCAGGATACTGGACGGGCCGACATGTCTAGAACGAAATAACTTCGAACGCTTTCTCGGTTGGTCTCCGATACCTTTTTTCAAGCCGTAATAAACAAGACCATTAAAAACCTTTAAAACGTACCAAGAGCAATCACATAACACATCCACTAGCATTATTTCGAGACTTGTACTTTTATTTTTCAAGCATCGCAGAGTTTCGACTCCATAAGGCACTGGTTTATCATTTCATGCGCCATTATTAATCTGGACCATTTGTCCTTTGGTGTATAAAATCTTTATCTATGAATGCAATTCTATTTCACAAGTTCTTGATATATTGTTCATCTCTTAATCTAGTGCAGCAACGTGGATTGCCTTTGTCTTGTGTTCAAGTTTTTATTTATAATAATTGTAATCATCTTCATCATAAACAAACTCCTAAACAACACCCATCCACATCATTTCCATAAAATTAACTTAAACACATTGAGCCTTAGAAACTCTTTGTTAGGGACTACCCCCCTTGGCTTCGTTAGGAGTTAGCCTAAACGGAGGAGCTAGGAGTAGGTGACAGTACCTGGCTCTGTGCTTGCCCCCAAGGTCACACCTCTCCCACTCTCTCAAGTGAGGAGACAGCTTTCGGAAGATTTCTGCTGCTGGTGTGCAATCGGCGGACAACAGATCCACTTGGCATTAGTGGAATATTTTATGATTTCATTTGACATGGTGTAGCACCACTCATGTATTATTTTTATTCAACCCTTGACAAGTCTAACAAACCCCAGAGTGCCCTCCTTAGCTATAAAAGAAGAGTTCAACTTCATTTGAAAGAGTTTGACTTTGGAGAGATAAAACTTGTAATTCTTGAAATACTTGGAATAGAAGGGAGTGATTTTATTCTCGTGCCTATGCTCTTCATTGTGGTGTGTCTTATGTGATATTGTTTTTGTTCTTCATAATGGAAGGAGGCTCTTCACAAGGGTTTGAGGTAATGTTTGCTATTTACTTTGGTTAAACAAAAATAAAGTATAGAATTGTGTAAAAACCTTCTTGCTTTAATTATATAGTCTAATCATCATCCTTCATCTTCATATTTCTATTTAATCTTGCTTAATCATTTGCTAACCCTCTTGATGCATAGTCTACTCTAAGATTTGGTTGTATGTATTCTCATTGTTCATTTTAGGTTCGCATCAAAGGTTGGATTTAAAAATGATCAAACCCTTGAGCTAGCAAAGGAGGAGGGATTACTTTCAAACCTCCCAACTCCCTTGAAGACTATTTGGCCATTACTTGAGGGGGTACATGACTCCATAAGCCCCAATCATAAACAAGGCACTAATCTTCTTTCATATTTTTCTTAAATTACATGATCTCCAAAGCTCATCCACGTCTAGTATGCATTGTAACCATTGTACACTCAAATCATTGAAAACCCCCCTTGGTAAAGCTGTTAGCCTCCATGCAACTAAAATACCACATTTAACTAAGGAAAGCTACAGTAAATTTACAAATTCCTAAAAAAATAAAATCAACCTTGAATTCTAGAGTAAATACATATACATGGTTGATTTTCACCTTGTTTAGTTGTTATAGTGGTTGCTTAGTATATGCATGCTAGTTTTTCACTTAGATCTGCTAGTGTTTTACTTAATGTTTTGAATTTTTTTTTGCTATACTTTATTTCAGCAAGTTCTTGGAATGTCTCATGGCTTTAGTCCACTATTCTAATCCTTGAATAGTTTGTTGTCTTAGTTTATCTACTGTTGTAAATTTCCAGCAAGTGTTGTAAATCTATAATTCGTAGTTAAATGTTAGCTTCAGCTTCTTGTTGTTTCATTTACTAATGTAATTTTCATTTCCAGCAAACTTATGAAGTTTTAATGACTTTGTTTTACTGTTACAAGTCATTTTCAACTTGCTCTAATTGATTAACTGCTGCATTTTTATTTCTAGCAAGCATCCTGAGTGTTGAATGTCGTTTAATTTGTACTAGCACTGTATATTTCTATTTTGGGGTTATTTACTACAACATTTACTGCTTACTTTTATCAGTTATGCATGCTCACTATCGCCGGCATTTAATCTAATATATTCAACACATAATTGCTTCTACCCAAGACAAATAAGATATTAGGTTTGACCTTTAGCAAAGGATTCATTTTCTCAAAGCCAACACTTGCTTCTTCTTTGCAAGAGGGGAAGTCTAAAGAGAGAATCTCTTGAAAACTCTCTTCATCGTAATAAGATAGATAAGATAGTACAATTTGCATAAGTGAACTCTACATAACTTTTGCTATCTCTCATTGTATAACTTATTGGTGCATCTAAGCAATCCACACTTGAACTTTAAACTTGAATTCTTATCTTTTGTGAAATCTTTATGTGATGAATGCTATCATAACATCCATGGTTTACAAGTTTCAGCACTGTAAGTAAGCACATTTAAAGCTTAAGTTATATCTTTGAACGCATGTTATGTTTATATGAGATCATGAGTTGAATGTTATCCGTGAATACATTAAAGAGTATTTGGCTCATTTGAAATTGTCTCTTGCTTCTAAAGATCCTTAATCATAACCACTCTAAACCAATAGATCTTTGTTAAGAGCCTTCATGATCTCATCCTTGCCTCACGAAGATACTTAGATCCAATTTGTTAATCTCAATAAGTATCCTTAGCTGTCTCACCATCATAAATCAGCTTGACTAGTACTTGAGAAAGCTAGGCCACTTTGTTTTGTTTTTCTTAGGCATTGCATGTGGAAACCCCTAGTTAGTACCCTGAAAAGTCTAGCTGGAGACACCTCCCGTTATTAGTCTAGATTTCCCGTAGGAGATTTAGGAGACCTAAAGAGAGAGGGTTTTCATTGGTAGTAACACGTCGGAGGAAAATCCTGAGGTTGTGAAAGTTTGATAGCTAGTTTTCCTTGCACTATTTGAGCTGTTAAATTGTGCATCAACAAGACCATAAATCATAATACAATAAGGAAATCACTGTGAAAGGACTCAAGTTTCATGCATTGCATGTGGATTGTATAGCATGTATTTGACTCCCACATCAAAATTGTACTTTAAACTTGTGTCAATCTCATAAATGCACACTTAACAATGATAACATAGAAAAGGCACTTCAGCCGAAATACCTGGTTTTTTGTAAAAGAAGAGTTTCATAAGGATTCACTGCAACATTATGTTCAATAGTATTGGGTTCATCTCATAAATGCACACTAACCAATAATAGCATAGAAGTAAGGCACCTTAGGCAAAATACCTAGTTATTTGTGAAAGAAGAGTTTCGTAAGGCTTCACTGCAACATTGGAGCTTGTAAGATGAACCATCACTTCAGGAGTGATCTTGGAATTATCAATGAATAGTGTCGCCAAATCAGATTCCACAATTAAATATGCATATGCAACTGGAGAATGTGGCACATCATTTCCTCTCTGCAACAACCAATGAAACATGTAAGGATTAAACTACCACCCGGTATTACTTATAAACACAATTAACAGAAATGATTTTAAAGTTCCTTTTTCAAAGCATCTTTCACGATCTTAAATTATAGGTGTGTCATTCCACATGATTCACCTAATACACATCTAAAAAATTTATTGAAAATTCATAAAGCATAATCTATAAACACAAACTGTTTGAATCTTACAAAAGCCTCAATGATGCCAGATCATAATTAGCTTGAGTTAATTTGGGTTATACTTGAAAAATTGTATTAATAAAAGGATCTTTTACAAAAGCATTTCAAGCCAAAATCTAAATATATGTGCTTACTCTATATCTTTCACCTGCTCAAACTCACTCAAGGTCACTCCTACCACTCAAGCTCACTCTGCCAAGTGTAATGCGCCTTTCTCTTGGGAAATGTGCCCCCCCTCTCTTTGGCTGTTTAAGAAGGCAAGTTCTCCATTGTTTTGGATGGAAAGGTGGAACCTCTGCTTGACTTGTATTGTAATATTGTTATCATTCTTATTGGAATAAAGGCTTTGGAGGTCATAAGCGGTGTAGCATGCTAATGTGTGGATGACAATTGTTTCATTTTTATGAGGTAATTTTGGTTACTTTCAACAGTAGGTAATTATGTGCGCACATTTTTTCAATTTTCATATCATAATTACACATTGAAAGTATCAACCATAAGAGCAGTACTTCATTAACCAGCTATAGCAGAAAGATAAATGCAGCAGAAAGAGAAGGCATCACATAAATAGGTATGCACAGTAGACACCATATTTTACCCTGGGGAAACCCTTACAGGAGAAATCCCCAGCAACCTTTCTGATGAAGATTCATTAATAAGAGCAAGTATACATCATGACCGTAAATATCAAAACCCTTCTCACATATAAGGGTAAGTACAATCAGAGAGACCAAGTACGTATCATTTCAGCTCATGTAAGCCAGGTTTAATATGACATGAACACTGATCTCGCCCTGTAGGGCCTCTCTCTACGGCTACCCTAATCCAGCCTCACGCTGCCCTGATCAGTCCTCTAAGGCCTGATTCAAGGCCTTTAGTGCCTGCCTGCCTGTTGTCCCAGATCCGTGGCCCGTAGGGCCTGCTTGCTGCCTACCACACTGGATCTGAGGCCCCTAGGGCCTTCCAAACCTATTCACAGCCTGTTCCAAGGCCTGTCCACATTGCCGTAAGCCATTTAGGGCCTGTGCATGCCTGCAGCAGTCCTGGTCTTATCCCTAAGAGAAATCTGAAGATGAGATGCTTGAAGGACAACCCTGCTGATGTAAGCCCTTTTGATGATGACATCAACTCTATTCTTCCTTCCAAGGTCTGTCTCTTTCAGTGGCTGCCCTAATCTGCCTTGCACTGTACTAATCAGCCTTCTGAGGGTTGTCTTTCACTGCGGCTGCCCTCATCTGTCTTCCTCTCCCTGATATGAGGCCCCTAGGGCCTATCTGCTGCTGGCCGCAATGGATTCAAGGCCCCTAGGGCCTGCCAAAACTGTCCACGGCCTACTCCATGGCTTGTCTGTCCTGCTGCTACCCTCTCCGAGCTGTCTGTGTCATATTGTTGCCTTCCCCGAGCCCTTATAAGGGCCTGTTCTTTATGCGGCAGCCCTCTAGTGGCTAGATCGAAGCCCTTTAGGGCCTGTATCAGTTATCGGCAGACAAACCCTCTACACCCTTAATGGCAGCTTTGTGGGATAGGACAGACCCACAGCACCCTTCAACAGCAGCCCTATTGGATAGAACTCAGTCACGACTCACGACAGCCTTTGTGGAAGAGAAGGAGAGCTCAGAGGAAGATGGCAGTCCTTGTGGGCTTGAATGCAGATCAAAAACTCAGAACTGAGATGAAGAAGATAGATAGGCCGCAGCTATGAAAGAAGTCCTGGACAGGGATGATGATGATAGAATGAAGTGATTTTTCTTTTGAGATTGCTCCTTATTTATATTTTATTGTTGAACAATCCAAGGGGTCACTTCCATAGGTCAAGGTGTCAACAAATAATATAAAATACTTTAGATGGGGTCCTTTTACTTTTATTGTGGGCTTTTAACACTTTATTGGGGCTTTATAACCACATCTTCTTAAGCAAGTCATCTTAGGCACTTTCTTAGCCCCCTTCTCTTGGTCTCCAAGGTCCACACATGCCAACTCAGTAAATCATCATATACAGGGAACTTAGATCATTAAAAGCTCCTCTTCTAATTTCTTATGAAGGCTTAGGCAAATCATCTTGGGCTAAACTCTCGCCCCTCTTAGTCTTCATGGTCCACATGTGCCCTAGAACCCTTAGGGTCTTTCAAGAGATTCTGGCTAGATTTCTCATTAAGTACTTTACATTGGGTCCTCTTCACTTTACAATGGTCAACTTGTCTTCCTGAATCTTCATAAGAAAGGTCTACTCATGTTGATGTAGTCTCCTCCTGAAGGAGAACAATTGACATCAACATCCTAGTCCTTGACTAGGTGCTCGGCCCCAAGATGATGCCAATCTCCTTGAGAATGGCTCTCGATGCTACCTAGAAATCAATAGAAGGAGGGATCAAGATTGCTTGCATTTTTCTCCTCTTCAAGGGTTTAAGAAGAACATAGCTCCTCTATGCTCCACTGTGCAAAGCTCCTCTTCCTAACTTTCAGCAGCAAGCTGGCTTCTTCTTTCCTTCTTCTACATTAAAATTTATCTCTTGGTTGCTAGTTACTTTCCTAACTATAGCTTAGCTTAGATCTACTCTTTTTCCACAGCAAAATTACTAAGTAGATCTGATTTATCATTTTATGGTTCTATTTGCTTAAAAACCTAATTTCTCTCAAGGTTTCCATCATTTTGATAATTAGATCTAGCATAAGAGTTTCCTTTTGCAAGTCATTTTACAGTATATCTAAAGGCTTTAGTAAAAGGTTTCCTTTATGTGATTAGAAGTAAGATTTGGTAAGTTTAGTGCCTTGTCATTTGGGCCTTGTCATTTGGGCCTTTTCATTTGGCTGCCCCAAAAGGGCAACCAAAGACCCTAAGGAAGCTTGCTTTTAGCTTGCTTTCCTTATTTATTTTTTTACTTTTGGCATAGTTTAACTTAGTGTAATTTTTGAGATTTTTCTAACCTTGTCCAAAGACACTTCTAAAGTGTGTTTTTGGGGCATCTTTTACAATCTTTTGTTCACTGGTTTTTCACTTTTGATGAACAGGTAGAGAGGCAGTCCAGTGAATTTTTGAATTTTTGAACCATCCAAAGCACCAGGAAAACCCTCTTTCATCATATGTCATCTTTTCTAAAAGCTTGTAAGCTTGTTGAATCCAAATCTATAAGGACCAAAGGTATTCCCAAAGATTGTAAAAGATCATAATAAAAGAAAGCATGTGAGCCACCCAGCACTGTAATGTCCTCTTCCGATTAGGCCTTGAGGCCCAAAACCGCTAACCTATGTGATTCCTGTGGGTTGGAGCGGTTACTGACAGCTAGGGAATCAGCTAAGGACTGATGCCATCCATAGAAGATCTAGGGCATCATCATTAGGTCAAGAAGGGCCACCGAGGCCAAAGGCCACCTCCGTGCATGCCATCCAAGCATTATTTAAGGATGCATGCACTCTTTAAGTCTCCATCCGCATGCATGCAAGTCAACTGCAAATTAGAAGATAAAGTGACCTAATTAGGTCAAAGATTACGGTTTTCGCAGTTGAAAGTTATAAAAGAGGGATAAAGCGAAAGGAGACTTCACTTTTTGATGATTATTATTTTGGGAGCTCTTGGATAGCAGCACAGCGTGCCGCACAGCAGTTGGGGTTGGAGACGGAGTCTTCAGCTAACGGGATTTCGGCAGTGAAACATCTGTCCTAGTCTCATTCAGGGTAAGCCATACAGGTTCATCATTTGTTCTTACATTCATTCATAAGTTATCCAGTATATGGTATAGATCGTTGCAGGGACACGTGTGCAGCCATAAGGGGGGGGGTTTCAGCCAGAAAGCCCTAATCAGTTGTTGGGCCTTCAGATCTCAGTTTTACTCTGAAACTCAGGCACCATTCTCATTATCAGCATCATACTCCGGTACCCGGTGATTATCAGATCTATCCGTGCTCATCCGGAGCCATTATTAGCAATTTCAGGATCCAGGGGGCGTGTGCAGCTGTCTCTTTGGAGCAAGTCGCTATCCTGCCTAGAGATCTCAGAAATCCCGCATGTACTAGGCATTCTCTCCGGCACAGGAAGGCTATCAGTCCTGCAAATCGGCAGCATCATCGGACACCTCCTTCACTGAAAGCGTCACCCTTTTCTGACTGGGGTTCTTGCTGCTGGGGGTTCACCGAAAGCAGAAGAGATCTGCCCATCTCCGATCCAGTTCTCGGTGCTTGCATACTCTCTCAAAAGCAGTCTAGCCAGCTTATCAGTGGTAAGTGTTCATTCTATCTCGCAAACCCTAACCCTAATTTTTGCATGGCAGTTTGCATGCCCAGTTGTATCAGCATATTTGCTTAGAAATAGAAAATATCGGGATTTGGGGATATTACACACCCCATCCCCCCAGGGAAGGTTTGTGTTGCCTCATTTTCGTGGTGTGCTTTCCCGTTTTCTTTTCTCGTTTTCAATTTAGATACTAACCAATAGATTACAGTTGTGAAAGTAGGTTAAAACACATTATACACACATTACACTAAAGTAGTTTAATTTCAGTTTCTTTCTTTTGTTGGTTGAGTAACGAATCCTCATTTGGTCCCCCGTATGCTCTTGTGTCCACTGTAGACCTTTAGCCCAATCACTTGGACAGTGAGAAAGGGGATTCGAGTGGCTAGATTAATAGAGAAATCCATTTAATTTTTATTCCCAATAGTAAGCAGTTCACATTGAACATACTACAGAGTCAAAGGGTTACTTTAAGCAGATTATGTCTCACCCCGTTGAATACTTGGTAATGTTGCTCTGCACCTACTAGTAAGGATAAAAGTCTAAGTGGGACAAACCAAGAACAAACCCAATCCTTAAGCAACTAACCAACTAATAATAAAACACGCCAAGAGCACATTCAAAACATTTACTTTTTCAGCATAATTTACTTTCAGCACTAGTCTTAATCTGATTATTTACTTTTTTGCTTTAGTATAATTACTTTAATGCCAATGATGATACATTGTATATGTTGTTAAATGTAATTTCATTTTGCTTGTGTTTAACTAATAAACTCCTAGACTAAATTTCTGTTGGTACCATAATCAACCTCAGATTATTTTATTAGGGACCACCCCCCTTGGCTTTCATTAAGAGTTGGCCTAGACAGAGGAGTTGAGTGTTGAGTGACAGTATCTCAACTCAAGAATTCCCACAAGGACACACTCAGTGGCTTGAGGATTTCTGTCACGTTAACCCAAGGTGCGTATCAGGCAACTAGAGCACCCATCCTTATCTTCCAGTATACAAAGTTGGAGACCCCCTCCAACCTGTCCTCATACCTCAGACGAAAGGCCATCTTTGCTGCACCATTGTAACACTACTGAAACTTTGCAAAACTGCCACGGCCCTCCTGCAAAAAACCAGCACACCATCTCTCTGCAGTCAAACCCTGATAACTTGGCCTCTGCTCAGCCAAATCGCCTCAAACCACTTCCAGTGGTTTCCTGACACCCAAGCACTGCTAGAACCACTGAACGCTAGCCTGCAAAGCCTGTCTGAACAAGTTTGTATTCTTTTGCCAGAAACCCTAATGAACTGCTCCCCCAGCTAAAACTGTTACTGTCGTGGGTATTGCCATTGTAATTTAGTGTCGTGGATGAAGTGTTTACCTACAGATCTACTGAGATTCGGAGGATTCAAGACATTTTTGGGGAAGAGAGTGCACTAACATTTCCTGTACACACTGTTGTTGAGGAAGATAGGGGGTTACCTCCCTCAAATCTGAAGAATAGGAGAAAAACGTATACCCTAGTGGAGAAGTGTTACAAATCTGGGATGAAGTGTTGGTTTTGGAGTGCGATTTGTGGAAGGGAGAAGACCAAGGAACAGTGCCATAACAAGCTGCCCATACGAGACCACATTCATCCTTGTAGGGCTGCAAGCTCTTCTGTGGGATGTTTGCATGATTGGAGGCCGTTTTCTCTTGTGGGGAGAACAGAACCACTGGGGACGAGCAGAAGAGGAAGTTAGCTGGTGTATCACCCATATTTAAAGTCGATTTGTGAAGATTTTACCCATTCTAACACTGCTGGGCATATCCATTGGTAGTCTGTCCTCTTTTGTGACTGAATGCCACCATTCTGAGCATAGAAGATGAACGGTACAGCTGCCTTTTACCTACAACAATAAAAAGGAAGCAAATCGTGGCTGTTAGAGGGCTCCAGGAAGTCATTTCACCTGTACCAGAGAACTGGGAATCCACAAACATCTATAGGTCTGAAGGTTTTTACAAATCTGCTTATTTGTCTAAAGTTGTATCTCTGTTGTATCTGATTGGAAAGGAATGTAATTTCCATATTATGTTGAACAATATCTTCAGTATTAAATAAATAAATCAGAGTCAATGTTGGTGTTAATTTCATGAAATTCTCAAGTTGTATGCCAAACTGTGTTATCACTGTTAACTGTTTGACAAAACATTTAAACCCAAGAGCTCACTAAGCATATCAGGTTTCAACAGTTAGCATAACTCATAACAGAAGCTAGTGGGGCCATTCAGCAATCCCTGAGCAGTAGTGAACAAGTGTTTGACGAAAGTTATAAATCAGAAATACCTTAACAAGTCGACTCAAAAATCAACCAGATCCAACAGGTCATTACATTCATTAACATGTATGCTTTATGGTTCGCATTCATTTGTTTCAATGTCCTTGCTCATTTATTAATTTAAAATATACATATACATACGTCATAATAATTATACTAAGTTACCGGAAACGTCTAGGAAGGGGAGGGGAAACACCATTCCCCGTTTCAGAAACTGAAACGGAGGGGGTACGGCTTGGAAACGCCACTGAAACGTTTCCAAGCCGTATCCAAAAATCAGAAATGTTTTCAGGCCGTTTCCTGAAACATTTCCAGCAGTTTCCTGGTTTTTTGAAACATTTCAGCTACTACAGGGCAAGTTTTTGACTGGAAATAGCGATTTTTGACATGAGAATAAACAAATAAATAACCCCAAAGGCAAACTATAAAACCCTAACCCTAAATTGAACCTCAAAACTTAGATATAAAGCCCGAAAGCTTATAAATCAAGAGCAAAACCTTAATCCTAAATTGGTGAATGGTAATCTGACATTTTAATATTTATGTCTCATTGATTTTGTTTCATTGTAATTTTCCAAAATTTATAGAGGCTTACTGTTGGTTCAAAAAATCATTGATCTGTGGACATTTTATTGTATCAAATGCTTGCCTACTATAGTGTTAGTTTCACAACCTAGTTTCCTCATGAACCCTAGCGCATTACTAAGTGAGTACTCCAAATAAGAGATACAAATGAATATGTGATGTGGTGCGTCATGTGGAAAGACTCTTTCCTTCCTCTATTTATATGAGAGGTAAGGGAGGCCAACAATATAACACAGGTTGGCCTAAGCCTCACGAGCAATCCTACTAAACATAAGTATGCCACACACAAGTGAAGCACTCCACTCATAGAGTACAAGTGTCATGCTCCAATGATGACGTTGTGCACAATAAAGACTCAAGGTGATGTAGCTATGCAAGGCAAGTCCACGCCACTCCATCCTAGAGCATCAACAAACTCCATCCATCCTCCAAAGCCTTCTTTTCATTCAAGCCAAACATCTCACACCAAGATTCATAGGACTTTTGTGTTTTAATGCATAGAATTTGAAATCCTTCTCCTAGGCCTGAAGGAAAGAAAAGGATAGATTCTATGGTGGAAACCATGACTCATAGCGTTGTTAAGTCCATTAGAGGATGGTGAAGGTTTGTGCCCCACACCATAAAATGGAAACTCGAAGATGCAAGAAAATAGTTGGAAGAGGTGAGAGCTTTTCTCAAAAAAGATCTTTATGTTCTATCACTTATCTTAATCCGAATTTGCAGCTACATTTATTTTGTCATTTGTAGACACACCTCCGTACATGCTAAAGGGGTTTTCCTCATCAAGAATTCCTCTAGGTAATTTTTTGCATTTGTGGGCAGTAAGACAAATTTGTTTGTAGACCCTTCATTCGGGCTATGTTCACTTTCAATCCCATAACTATTGCCCTCGATAATAGATTCTTGACTCTACTTGCCCAAAGGACTTTACACAAGCCTTCATCCTCCCACCAATCTTTTTAAACATATTCTACAACACTTTGTTTTTCCAAAGCCACTCTTCATATTCACCTTGAACTAGTACAGCATGAGTGGGCCTAATGGTTAAGAGCATGTGTTTCCTCTTAGGAGGTCACGGGTTCAAATCCAGAGGGGGTAGTGTATGTACACCTCTGTAGACTTTAGCAGTTAAATCGCTGCGCAGAGGGGGGTCCCTTGTCCCACAAAACAAGGGGGTCTCATACACCAATTTGGTGTCTCGCTTGGCGGTGACCTTAAAAATAGATTATTATTATTATTATTATTATTATTATCAACCCTAAGTTAGGGAAGCCCCCCTTGAGCTGAAGGAGAGCCAGCCAAAAATGGGAAGAAGGTTGGTGATGTGTGACAATCGCCTCCCTCTTTAGTTGCCCATACACTAGCAAGTAGCCTATTAGTTACTCCCACCGAAAACCGTTGAGTTTATATGCTCAAGGTTGTGAATTCTTTATATATGTAATAACACTAGTGCTTTTCACTCCCGAAATCACTACTTCTATTGTTTCTTTTTTTTAACCGAGGGTCATTCTTTATATATGTAATTATGCTAGACTCGGTATGAAATAAAACTGGAATAACTCGATTCGGTGTTCATCATCTTCCAGGATTTCTTTATAAATGTAATTACGCTTTTGATGTAGTGAGTGATCGATGTGCATATTTTTTGCGAAAACTAATGTTCGGTTTATGGACTTTAATGAGAGAATTCATGGTTTATTCTTATATATGCTAGAGTTGTTTTTGGCAAGATGTCCAACAGTTGAGTGATGAAACGAAAAAACTTCATTTCTACAAAAATAACCAACGTAGATAAGCCAGATTAAAGTAATCCATGAATATAAAATTTATGATTGATAAGAAATAATATTACAATGAAAATGATGTTTGTATAAATACCCATAGTGGGTGCCCTTTCGTAAAGAGGCGTAACCTTTCATAAACGTGCCTCTTCATTAAGTATTAGTTTATTTTAATTATTAATATTTATTAATGTTTAATTATTATATATATATATTTTTTCATTACATTGTCTTTCCCTTAAGGGAAGCTTTGTCCTCAAAGCTTTCTTGAAGACAAGGCTTATGTCTGATTTCTTGGTTGCAATGTCACCGCTCGATCCTTTATTTTAGTACTTGTGACACTTGAGGAAATGAGACGATACAAGTTATGAATTCCAAGGAAAAAATATCGCATCGTCTGTGATGTGGTCCATCCGAGATCTATTTTCATCGGAGGTGATTGTTGATCATCTTGTTGGATAAATCTTCCCGTTTTTTGCTTAGGTTGTAGATTTTGTGTTCTTTCGCTTCTAAAATTTATAACTCCTTTGTTTATGTTCATTTTGACCTTGTCGTTGGTCAAAGTGCCTTTTGTAGTTTAGGTGTCAATAAGGAGTTCTTGTTGCTTGTTTTTCTACTGGATTGACTTCCTTTTGAACTGTGATGGGAACCAAATTTGTATTTGTTTCTTCTTCCTCAACTGGAATTAGTTTTCTGGATAGTTAGGATGCTTTCTTCTGGATTTGAACTAATTTGTTCTCTAATAGATTATTATTATTCTGAATCTTTTCAAACCTTTCGTCTTGCAACGGTTTGTCCTCTTTTAACTTTTCGATTTGTTCCTCTAGTTCTTGACTAACTTTCTTCATGGCGGAATTTTCTTCGTCCTTTCCCAGTAAGTTTTGTTGGAGAGCTTGAATCTTCTCTTCTAAATTTTGACTGCATTGAACTTTATCCTTTGCCTTCTTGATTTGCAGAAGTAATTTATGATTATGATCTCTTAAACGAGAAATCTCTTCTCCTTTTCCTGTAACAACTTTGTCGAAATCCTTGTGTATCGTCTGTATTGATTTCTCATTTCCCTGTGACATCAGCTTTGATATTTTTTTGAGGTCTTTAGATGACACGACTTCTGATTCTGACTTCATGTTAATGTCCTGCAATGTAATTTTCTTCTTTTTTGTAGGGAAATGCCATAAACTTCTTTTCAACATTTAAGATAAAAGCCCTCATGCTTCTAGCCACGGTAATCCCAAAATTAGGTCACCGTCACTACTCCACGAGGATTTAACTATAAATTGTGAGACGCTAGTATAACCTCCAATGTTCCATCGTAAATCGCTTATTGCATGTTCTCTGTTATTCCACAAGTCTAACCTATCACCTATATTTGACTCCGGAATCGCTAACTCATTAGCAAATTCATCACTAATATAATTATTGCATTCGTCGGGAGCAATATAAATAGTAATGTCTTTCCCTCTAATTGTTCATTTTATTTGAAATAACACTAAGAAATAAGTTTTTAAATTGCTTGGAAATCTTCCTTGCTTTTCGTCATGAGACTCCACTAAAAAAAAAATTCAATAATAATAATTATAAATTAATCAATTAATAGTATTATTAGTATTAACATTTTTTGTTTTTTTAACTATATATTGTTTAATATATAGTTTTTTAACTATATAATTAATAATAATAATAATAATATATGATTATTAAAAAAAATTAATAATAATAATATACTATTATTAAAAAAAATTAATTAATTATTGTGGCCCTTGTGGTGACGATCCAGCGGGAGCAGCTGGCAAGTGATGCGGGGGATGGCAATCACCAGAGGCCGGGGTGGCGGTGGCACGTGGAGGGGGAGGGATGCGGAAGGGAGGCTGCAGGAGGTGGGAGCACGCGCGGAAGCGAGGAAGAGAGAGTGAGGTGTCGAGAGAAAGCAGTGGAGAGGCGGCGTGGGTGTGGTTTTCGGCCAGGAGAGTGGATTGAGGGAGGCGCAATGGGCAAGTGCGTAGGGCTAGAAGTTGTTGCTGGAAGGGCGCGGGTATGGAGGCGAGGTAAAACATATGAAGGGGGATGGCTCACAGAATGGTGGAGGCCAGTGTGGGAGAGTGATGAGGCTGGTGGAGCATGGAAGAGTGCGTGGAAGTGAGCGCAAGTGTGAGGGAGACACAAGAAGCCGAGGGGCATGGAGACTGAGAAGTGTAAGCATAGACTAGTGAACACGATAGTTGGAGGGTTTGTGTCCAGGTTGGAAAGAGGCATCAGTGTGTGGGTGGCTGGTGGTGGGAATGTGAAGGAGGTGTGAGTGGTTGCGTAGAGCAACGAGGAAGGACGATTGTGGAGGAGCAGTGGGGATTGGCTAGAAATAGAGGCTGAGGGAGCGCGAGAGTGTGAGAGGAATGGGGGATTGAGGGAGGCGCAATGGGCAAATGTGTAGGGCTAGAAGTTGTTGCTGGAAGGGCACGGGTATGGAGGCGAGGTAAAACGTAGGAAGGGGGCTCGCTCACAGAATGGTGGAGGCCAGTGTGGGAGATTGATGAGGCTAGTGGAGCATGGAAGAGCGCGTGGGAGTGAGCGCAGGTGTGAGGGAGACGCGAGAAGCCGAGGGGCATAGAGACTGAGAAGTGTAAGCATAGACTAGTGAACGCGATAGTTGGAGGGTGTGTGTCCAAGTTGGAAAGAGGCGTCGACATGTGGGTGGCTGGTGGTGGGAATGTGAAGGTGTGAGTGGTTGCGTAGAGCAACGAGGAAGGAAGATTGTGGAGGAGCCGTGGGGATTGGCTGGAAATAGAGGCTAAGGGAGCGTGGGAGTGTGAGAGGAATGGGAATGGGGGAGTGAAGGAGCGCAAGGAGCAGCACAGTTGTGCAGGTGATCACGAAGACTTTGTAGATATACCCACGAACTTTGCTGGCAACAATTCTGTGAAATGGAGGCTCTGTTTTTATCTTTTGGCAAAATTGAATTTGTCTTGCATCAATTTCTCTTCGATTTGGCTGCAGCGCACTGTTTCTTCATAGAATACTGAACTTCAATGATAAAAAAAAACCTGAAGCTGGTCAAGGACACGATGTGGAGGAACTCCCAAAATTATTTGGCCAAAAGCCAATATCAGCAGAGTGCCCAAGAAGGGGCTTTGATACCACTGAAATGAAGAAACTTCGTTTCTACAAAAATTTCCAACGTAGATAAGCCATATTAAAGTAATCCATGAATATAAAATTTATGATTGATAAGAGATAATATTACAATGAAAATGATGTTTGTATAAATACCCACAATGGGTGCCCTTTCGTAAAGAGGCATAACCTTTCATGAAGGTGCCTCTTCATTAAGTATTAGTTTATTTCAATTATTAATGTTAATTAATGTTTAATCATTATATATATTTTGTTCATTACAAGTGATTTCTTCACTTGTGGCTGATTATTTGAGTGAGTGATCACATTTGGTTACATATGTAATAAAACTATATTTGTTGTGGTTTTTAAAACTGATCATGGTATATTTCTATGTTGCACGGGGACCTGTCCCCCCTAAAATTTCACTCGTTCCCTCCGTTCCGACGTTCCGAGGACTTTGGAACTCCTCGGAAACATCCCTTAATGGTCGGGGACTCCATCGGGGACTCAGGGACTTTTTCACCGTACCCTAAACGTACCCCAAAAAATAGGGGACTTTTCGGGGACGTCCCCGAAGTCCCTCGACCAATCGGGGACTCCCACGCGTCCCCTTTCCTGTACACTACAAAAAAGTTAAAAAAACAAAAAATTAAAATTTTAAGTAAAATTTAAAAACTTCAATTAAAATTGAAAAAATTAAAACCCTACCCTTCATTTATGCTTAGATAGACTCTTCCTTTTGCATATGAATTTCAAGTTATAAACTTTAAAGACTAAAATATTTATGTGATTACATGTGTAGACTTTAGTCTTTTATGTTTCATGAATGATTCAGAACTCTTAACTTTTAAATTCAAATTGAAATTTTTATGTTTCTGAATTTTTCAGTTTTTTATAAAGTTTACATGGCAGATATTTTAATTTCATGCTACAATCATGTTCTGAGTTTTCATTTTTATGACTCATTTATCTCAATCAAAGGCTGCAAACATGTATGTTTTGATGTTTCAATGTTTCATTGTTTTATGATAAAAATTCATGGAAGCTATTTTAATATTCTGCTGCAAATATTTTTTATTTTATGATTTATCTCAATGTAAATACTTTTTTATTTTTAATTATATATATAATATATATGTATATTATTTTTAAATTTTATATTATATAATTGTCGTCCCGAACCTGCCATCCCCTGAAAAATTGGGGGTGCGCTCTAGCCATCCCGGGAACTCGTCCCCTGCGTCCCCCCGTCCCAGAGACCAGTGCAACATAGGTATATTTGGTTTGCTCATTTAGAATTTAAATCTTAAGTGCTAGTTTGTGAGGTAACATGTCCTATCTACAGAATTGAAATGCTTCAAATTCCCGCCATGTACTTTTGCCTCGACTCATATCAATCTCTACTTGAAACTTCCATTTATTGGCTTTGTGAATCTTTTCTTCTGACTAGCTTCAATTTTAAGGATGCTTTCAAGTTTCCATATGATTTAAATCTACTAAATCAGGTTGAAGGAATTCCACATCTTTGATGTAAAATACAAGCTTTTCCACTAACCACTAAACGATATGGAACGGTAACTCTCTTCTTGAAAGCATTTAGTATTTTATAGGGCCTTAATTGAATTCTGCCATCACACAGATACAATTATAAATCCACTGAAGCTATGCATTTTCCAAGTGTTCCAAAAAGACTTATATTATATGTGTGAAACATCAAGGTATTTACCACTTTGAAACAATAAAAATATGCTTCTTATGGGAAAACCCAGTGTAAATAAGATAAATATTCCATGAATGAAATATAATATAAAATGATAAAAGATATAAGATGTGATGATTTACAATTACATTAGTATGACTTTGTATAAGCCTTATCATGCATTTTCAAATGAAAGGGTACATCTCTTTACTTTTTCTAATTAATTAATTAATCATTATTAAATATGAATTATTAATATTAATAACTAATATTGATACTTAATGTTTATATATAGTTATATGTCTTATTATGTTATATATATTTTTATATAACATTGTCTTCCGCTCAAGAGAAGCTTTGTTCTCAAAGCTTATTGAAGGCACAACTTACATCAGATTTATTGCTTGTAATGTTATCTCTCGATCTTTTGTGTTAATAATTGCAACCATAGTTTTAAAAATTGAAATCGGACTTGAAATCAGTCGAGTGTCAACTTGGAATCGGTAATGAATCAGTCCTAAATCGACCGATTTGAATTTAATGAATCGGTTTGCTGAAATATACATAAAATATTTAAATTTTAAAGAAACACAACATTTTCAAGATTATAGTCCATGATTCCAAGGCATTGAAGACAAAATATCCAAAATATACTCATGTATATACCATATAAGAGTCAATATATCAAAATGGCACAAATTGTACTGTAGTATGGACTCTATGTAATACATATCTAGGATACTGGAACTAGAACAAAATACATAATCCATGAGCCCTAGGACCTATATAGTAAAGGCTATATGGCCTGTAGAGTCCAAAAAACATGATACATAGTCAACTACATAATACATCATTAATGATCATCATCAAACTCAGCACCAGTTGCACCACTGCTAGAACTAGAAGAAGAACCAGAAGGACTAGCAAAGGCATCGTGTTCTGGCTCAGTATCGGGCTCCTCGGGATCAAAATCATCTGCTAATGAAGTAGTAGTACTGGCTGAATGCCGACGTCGTCGACGACTATAAGTACAAGGTCCTGGTCGACTAGTGCCCGTCATGCCTAGCACTGCTATCTCAGGATCTACACCTGTATGAACTAATGGCATCGACAATAGATGATCTGCATCCAACAGAACCTCCAGCAAGTCCTCCAACTCAACATCCAGGTCATCACCAAACTCTGGTGCTTGGGTCTCCACTACCCAATCTAAGGTTGGATCTATATCATCCAACACAATGGAATCCGTATTAGGTCTTTTGTTCATCAATTGATTGCGCCTGAGTCGGAGGTTGTACTGCATGAAGACTAGATCGTTTAACCGTTTCTTCTCTAAACGGTTTCTCTTCTTTGTGTGAATCCGCTCAAACAAAGACCAATTGTGCTCACACCCAGAAGAGCTGCAGGTTTGATTCAAGACCCGAATTGCAAACTTTTGCAATAGTTCAGTATGGTTACCAAATGCCTTCCACCATTGTGTTACAAATGTGAAGAGTCAAGGTAGTTAATTCAACAAATTAGATTGTAAATTTGGCTAAGAATTGCAGTATTTACTATTTACAATTTAAGAATTGCAGTTTAAAAACATAAGTTAATCAAACAATGGAAATGTTTACCTGGTTGGTCCACCTCTCTTGAAATCTTAGCCACATTTTTGCCAAAGGTACCTATGGCGGCGTTGAAAGAGTTGATCTGTTGATGTATCTCCAATTGGTCCGCCTCATTTGGGACCATGCACTCAACGAAAGAATACAATCCATCTACTGCCTCCCCAGTAAGATCTTGATCAATATGATCTCTATACTGATACCTTGGGTTCAAAAAATACCCAGCTACATATATATGGAGATGGAGTTGATTGTTCCATCTCCTATCAATGATCTTCCAAATAGGCCCATACTTGGCCACGCTATCTTTGTATGTTTCCTTTATCTACTCCTTTGCTTAATCCATAGCTTCATAAATGTAGCCCATGGCCAATTTTTCCCCATCAACCGACTGCAACACCTTAACAAGTGGCTTAGTAATTGCCACAACCTATTTTGCTCTTTTCCAAAATGAAGAAATTTTAATTCTTTTCTTGGTGTCTTTTCCATCTTGTTTGTGGGCCCATTGGGATGAATTCCATTTATCACTTGAAAACATTTTCTCCAAGTTTTGTGCTTGGGAAAGGAGAGATTGCAACGTGTGCATATGTCCTCAAGCATGAGGTCTATGCAATGCCCCGCACATAGAGTCCACAATATGGTTTTATGTTTTTCCTCTAACATCTTACCAGCAAAAACATAGTTAGAGGCATTATCTGTGATGATTTGTACAACATTAGTTGCCCCCACCTCCTCAACAACCTCATCCAAAAGACGAAATAACATATTTGCATCTTTCACCTGATCAGATGCATCACGTGATCTCAAAAACATGGTTCCTTGTGGGAAAGAGACAAGAAAGTTTAAGAAGGTACGACCCTTCTGATCGGTCCATCCATCTAACATGATAGTGCATCCTGTTATGACCCGTTACTCTTTGAAATCCTTCAGGTATTCATCTATGGACACTATCTCTTTTTGCAAAAGAGAACCCCTCAAGTCATGCATACTAGGGCCTTTGAAGCCCTTACCAGCAGCTATAACAACATCCCACATAGGTTGATAATAAGAAAAGCGAGAAGCATTGAAGGGGAGATCAGCATCATACCACCATCTAGTTATGTACTCATAGGCAACTTCTTTGTATTTCTTCTTCCATTGGTCATCTAAGGTGGGTTGAACTTGTGTTGGAGGCAACTGAGAAGCATTGGCACTAGCAGAGGATGTAAAATAGCTTTGAATGCTACCCTTCTTTTTTTATTTACCCTTCTCGTGTAGTCTCGGAGGGTGCAACATACTAAAAAAGATCCCTAAGATCGGTAGAAGGGATAAATAAAGAGCCTTCATTTGAACCAGGAGCATAGGTCCCACCCATCATTTCAGCAAGCCTTCTCTTCTTTCATACTTCTTCCTCTATCTCTCTTTGCCTAGCGTTACTCTCTTCAAGCTTCTTAAATTGTTCTTGCATATGAGCTCTAATCTGTCCAATAACATCTAGTGGAGCTTCACATGCCTTCACTTGGCCTTTGATGGCAGCCAAGTGTTATTTAAGCCTGAAAATTCCCCCACCCTTAATCAACTTCTTGCAATACTTGCAATACATCTCCCCCTCAACAACATCTACATGGGCCCATTCAGGATCTTTTGCTTTTGGGGCCATTTCTGATTGCACAGGTGTCACTCCACAAGCTTGAATAGGATAGTAGTGTCAGTCTACCAAATCAACGATTCAAAATTTCAATACCACTCTCTTGAATCCTGATAGGCTGAAACAACAACGAGCAAGCAATATGTTGTTAAATGTTAGTAACTTAGTGAATCAATTTCGAATTCAAACATAAATAGAATCGTTGTCTTTAAAAGTTTAAGTTTTTAACCCAACAAACAACACTATGACAGTTTTATGAGGGCAAACTATAAATAGCAAATTTTTATAAATTGCAAACTTTTATGAGGGCAAACTGTAAGTTTAAGTCTTTTGCCTTTGGTAAACTGTAAATAGCAAATTTTTATAAAACTTTAAATAACAGTGTTACTTAGCTCTGATATTTGAAATTTTGACCATTAAAAAGAGTGGAAATGGAAACTACCCACACTCCACAGTGCACACTGACCACTCCCGAGTCCCAATCTCCCACGAATCCACACATAGGGGCCCACTCCCACCGTCCACGCTGCCAAATCTCCCACTCTTCACTGTGTAGAGTTTTATCTTCAAACTTCAAGCAGCCGCTAGCTCGCTGCTCTCTCTCCAAAGTTCAAACTGCATGCTCCTGCCTCCAAGTTTAGAACTTACAGTGGGGGTAGGGGTAGCTATTGACAATTGTAGACTTGTAGTGTGGGGCCGTGGGTTGGGTTGGGTGGGTATTAGGGTAACGGGTTAGGTTAGGAATTTTTAAAAATGATTTAAATTTTTTAAAAAAACGTTGGCAACTTGGCATAGGTCCCACCCAAAAAACCGGCCGGTTGGGGTCATGAATCGGCCAAGCAGACCGGTTCGATACCGAACCGACCGGTTTGCTGTCTGGAACGGCCGGTTCGGTACCGACCAGGTCACCGAACCAATTTATTAGCCGGTTTGGTAACGAACCAATGAAGTGGTCGGTTCCGATTCTGGTTCGACCGATTTTTTAAACTATGATTGCGACACTTGATGAAACATGACGATACGAGTTATGAATACCCAAGAAAAAATGTCGCATTGTTTGTGAATTACTCCATCTAAGATCTATCTTCATTGGAGTTGTTTGTTGATCACTTTGTTGGATGGAACTTCTTGTTTTCTGCTTAGCTTGTTCATTTTATGTTCTTTCTCTTCTGAAATCAAAACTCCTCTGTTTATGTTCATTTTGACCGTGTCATTGGTCAAAATGTTTTTTGTAATTTGGGTGTCAATAAGGAGTTCTTGTTGTTTGTTTTTCTGCTGGATTGACTTCTTTTTGAACTGTGATGGGGACTGAATCTGTATTTGTTTCTTCTTTCTCAAATTGAATTTGTTTTTCGGAGAGTTTGGGTGCTTCCTTCTGGATTTGAACTAATTTGTTCTCTAATAAATTATTATTATTCTGAATCTTCTCGAACCTTTCGTCTTGCGACTATTTGTCGTCTTTTAACTTATTGATTTGTTCCTCTAGTTCTTGATTAAGATTTCTCAAACGATGGTTTTCTTCTTGTTGTTTTAGTATTCTTCCTTCAAGGTCTTCATAGGAAAGTTCCATCTTCTAACTAATTTTTGGTTTCTTGATTTTCGTAAGTAATGTCATGTTATGAATTCTTAGTCGAAATAGTTCTTCGGTATTGCTTGCTAATTTACCATTGATTTTCGCAATTTCTAGCTTGTGCTTCTTAGTCAAAAGCCTATGCAGGTCAAAGACCCAGTTTTGGAGAAGCTCCAGAAAAATATTGGCCGCAAGCCAGAATCTGCCCAAGAAAGGGCTCTGATACCAATGAAATAATAAAAATATGTTTCTTACGGGAAGACCCAGTGTAAATAAGATAAATATTCCATGAATGAAATATAATATAAAATGATAAAAGATATAAGATGTGATGATTTACAATTACATTGGTATGACTTTATATAAGCCTTATCGTGCCTTTTCAAATGAAAGGGTACATCTCTTTACTTTTTCTAATTAATTAATTAATCATTTATATTTATTAATTATTAATATTAATAATTAATATTGATACTTAATGTTTATATATAGTTATATTTCTTATTATGTTATATATATTTTTATATAACACACTTAATATAAAGTTAAACCCTGAAGCGAAAGTAAATACAAAAGAAACCTTACCAAGTTTAGCAGCCAGGCAACTTCATCAAGCATGGAGATAACAATTGCATTAGCTCGAGCTTCAATGAGATTGCTTCTCAGGGAAGTGAGTTTTGACGATACATTTGAACCAGCATACTTCATATCATGTACTCTAACTGAAGCAGTTGGAGGTTTAGGCCTGTCGTCTTTCCAAATTTCATCCACCAAATTCCCATCATATATATATACCAATTTGTGATCCTTTCTAGACAAGGTCTGTTTCAATTCTTCAGCTGCATCGGAAGAAAAGAGAAACTGTTCACATCACAACATCAACACCAAGGACAGATAAGAGAATGTTAGCAGAATAAAAATACCAATATAAACTTCACATGACTGCAACAAGAACTTTAGCAAGAATCAACTAGAAAACAAATAAACTATTAACTAATAACAATCTAATTTGTGTAAAACACTAAAATGCATCATGATATATGAATGAATATAACAAAGATGACTGTAATATAATATAGAAAGCTGGAACTCTTTCCAGGTCTTAGAAGAGATGGCACTGCTTCTTCAACATGACATCAATGCCCCAAAGACATTGATCTTGTGATATTTTGCAGCATATACCTAAACCAAAAATACCTTTAAAAATAAAAATAATAAAATAATAATAAAAAATATCCATAGATTCAAGAACTGAAAACATGAACAAATCATTTCTTTGCCAATTATTATTAGCATCTGTTACCTCACAAACAAGTACTTGAGATTTAAAGTCCAAAAATACATTGCTAGCCTATTGCCAACTAAAGAGGGAGGCCACTGTCACCTCACCAACCATCTTCTCAGTTTTGACCAGATCTCCTCCAGCACAAGGGGGCTTCCTTAAATTATGATTGCTAAAACCTAAACAATTTAGCTCAAGGTGAATATGGAGAGTGGCTTTAGCAAAACAAAGAGTTGTAGAAGAGGAAAATAATAAGGTGATGAGTGGACCATGCATAGTACCTATCCATTGAGCATACGAAGTCTATAAGGTTATGACTTATGAGTTATATTTTCAAGTAATAAGACAATGCTATAGATTGAAAGAACAAAATACAGCATCCTTATATAGCTGTTTATGAATGAAGAATCTGATTTTAAGAGACCCTAATGAAGGAGAAATTGCAATGTACATAAGGATATTTTGCACACTAGAAAATGTATATTTCAGCAAGATCTAATTAAGAAAACATTGCTTTCATTCACACTTTCCAGAAAAAAACATAAAGAGTGCTAAAGGGAAATCAACCACAATCAACTCTTCTAAATAATTCATCTAAAAAAAATAGAGTTACCATTGAAAATATTGAATTTCCGAGCTTATTATTCAACAAATTAACATCCAAGGTACAAGCCTGTAACTTCAGTATTCTCCAAGATATTCTACAAAAGCTCCGAGGAGAAAGGTGTAAATTTCCTTAAAACCCAATCTTGAGCTATCCAATATATAATTTTTTTATTACTAACAACCACAAATGAGTTTCTTCACAAATATTGCAGCGGAAAATAAATACTGAGAAAAATAGAACAGCAATCACATCAATAGAAACACCAATTTTCCGAGTATGAAAACCCCCAGAAAAACCTAAGATGGGAGAATCATTGGAGCAGTCTGAGAAGATATTTTTATTAGCAAGATATAGAACAATACAATCCAGAAATCGATTTTACCCAACCTACCAAAATCATACAACCGAAACTCACTGAGAAACCCCAACAAGATCGTACAACCCCTACGTCAGCGTGTACGGCCCCTGCGTCAGCGCACAGCCGCCCATGTTAGCGTACGCCTGCTCTACGTTTGATCGTACAGTCGCCTATGTCAGCGAGTACGGCATCTGCATAAGCTTGTACAGCCCCTCTCTGCGCGTACCTGTACGGCCTCTACGATTTGCCTGTGTTGCCCTGTCAATCTCCGGATAAAAGTTCTTCAGTCTCACCCTCTGTAAAATTCTCCTGCAAACTTTCTTTCTCACTCTCTAGCTGAAAGCTATGAGCAAGAAATCTCTCTCTGACAATGTGTGTGTCAAAGCAACTATGTGTGTGTGTCCTCTCCACCAAATCAATCTCCTTTTAACTCGATGGCCAAGCGAAAACCCTAACTCTCACTATGGATCAATGGATGAGATCCTCCGGTGAGATCAATGGCCAAGATTAGACAAGCCATCACTTCAATTATTTTTCACTTGAACGTTATAAAAGTACCTCCATTAAGTCAAAATAAGATTAGATCACATAATGCACTTTTCCTAAGTATAAACTTTGGATAAAGGCAATGATCAATCTGGCTTCATGTTTTATCTCTTCTATCAAGCAAGGACACATGCAAATGATAGACGACCTTCCTTGTTGCCACTTTTTAACACTCCCTCTCAACGAGGAAGGGATTCAATAGCAACCCCAACTTGTCTCTGAACTTCACAAACCTATGCCTGCAAAGTGCCTTGGTGAATATGTCTGCCACTTGCTCATCTGTCGGAATTTACTCCAACCGAATGGGTCCTTTCTGTACACAATCTCTTAGGAAGTGATACCGGATGTCTATGTTCTTGCTTCGATCATGGAACACTGGATTCTCAAATAGCCTGATGCCACTCTAATTGTCACAGCAAACCACCGTAGCCTCCAACTCACACTCGAATAACCCTGAAAGCAACTTTCTCTGCCACATCCATTCACATGCTACCAAACTAGCTGCCATGTACTCAGCCTCTACCGACCTCAATTCAACTGACATTTGCTTCCTGCTGAACCAAGAGACAACTCTTGACCCAATGTTCAAGCAATAACCTGAAGTGCTCTTCTAGTCTTCTACACATCCTGCCCAATCAGCATCTGTGAAGCTTGCTAACTGTACACTACTACTCCGCTCATAAACCAATATGTACTCCATTGTACCTCTGATGTAGAGTGCTTCACAGCTATCCAATGCACTCTCTGAGGGTCCACCATGAACTGACTCAAAGAGTTGACTACAAAGGTAATGTCTAGTCATGTGTTGACCAGATACATGAGTGACCCAATAAGCTGGCGATTAAATGTAGGATCAAGCTCCTCTGAGCTCAATGCATCAATCTTCCTCCAGTTGGTAACTAGAAGCGTGGACATGGGTCTACAGTCCTCCATCTTGAATCTCCTCAAGATCTCTACTACATACTTCCCCTGACCAATGAAGAAGAACCTATCTCTCTACCAAACCTCCAGACCTAGGAAGCAATGCGTCAACCCAAGGTCTTTCATCTCAAACTCAAATGTAAGGTTGGACTTGCAGTCGTCAATCAGCCTCTCATCTCCTATAAGAAAGAGATCATCTACATACAAAACAAGTATGAGAGGCACCTCACCTAACAAGAAGTACAGGTTGTGGTCAGCCTCACTCAACTGAATTCCCATCTCTCGTAGATAGTTGTCAATCCTCGAGTACCATGCCCAAGGTGCCTGCTTGAGCCCATAAAGAGCTCTCTGCAACCTGCATACATGCAACTCCCTGTTCTCCACCTCGAACCCATCTCTGCTGCTAATGAGAGAATAGTTTGAATAGAAGAGTATCTGTCGACAGGGGCGAAGGTCTCCTCATAGTCAATACCTTCCTTCTGTGAATACCCTTTTGCCACGAAGCATGCCTTGTACTTCTCCACACTTTCGTCTGTTGCATGCTTTACCTTATAGATCCACCTGGATCCAACCACTCGTTTTCCTTCTGGCCTCAGCACAACCTTCCACACCACATGGTTTTTCATAATAGAGTCATACTCCTCAACCATAGCCTCTTGCCACACATCATGTTTTGCAGCCTTCTCGAAACTGGAAGGCACGAAGTTAATCAACTTCGTCATCAGTGCCATATAGTTAAGTCTGTCTGGTGATTTGATCCGCCTCATGGAGCTTTGTGGAAGAGTAACCTGCCTGGAACCCTGAACTATGGACCTGAACCACTTAGGTCGTTGCCTAGTGTCTACCTACGGCTGCTCCTGGACATACTCATCCTCTAAGTCAATGACCAGAGGATCTTGTCCACCTAACTCCCTCTGACTACCAAAACCTGTGTCCTGTGTCTGTACCTATACTTGTGGCTCCTCCAACTTGACTCCCGAGTCTTATGCTAGTTGCTCATGTGCTAGTAAGTCCATAGACCTTCATAAGGCTCTATCATCATCAAACTGGACATCCCTGCTCACAATGATCCTCTTGTGAGTCGAAATATATACCCTGTAAGCCTTAGGTCTCGATGTAACCAACTAGTAGCCCTTCTCACCAAAGCTATGTGGGGACACCTGTTTTCTGAATGTAGACTGCGGTCCTGTATGTCTCGGCCCATAGGAATAGCAGCAACCCCTGATCAAATAGCATGGCCTTGGTTGCTTCTACCAATGTCTTATTCTTCCTCTCGGCCGCTCCATTCTGTTGCGAGGTATGAGGAACTGTATGCTCCTTTTTTATCCCCTCTGATGAACAAAACTCTAAGAACTCCTTGGAGATGTACTCACCCTCGTTGTCCATCCTCAATACCCAAATCTTCCTCCTTGTCTGGTTTTCCACAAGAGTCTTGAACTCCCGAACCTGCTCGAAGTCCTCTGACATGGCCTTCAGGAAATAGATCCAGGTCTTCCTGGAATAGTCATCAATCAATGTGACGCAATAACTGTAGACACTAAAAGATTGGACACTCATGGATCAGCAAACATCTAAATGCACCAAGTCCAAGGTCCCCCTAGACTTGTGCTCACTCTATGGGAAAGGCCTCCTGATATTCTTGCCCAATGCACAACCCTTGCAATGGTTATGCTTCTCTTCCTGTACCTAAGGAACTCCAGTAACTGCCTGTCTCAAATGCCTCAATACTCCATGGTGTAAGTGTGCCATCCTCCTATGCCACAACTCACTCCGATTGTTGTTGTTGATGACCAAAGCCTTTGCAGACTCGAAGTGTAGTTTGTACACCTTCCCACTTTGGATCCCAATCACCCGATCCAACTTACTATCAAACCCCTTCGGTCTGATATACCCTTTCCTATCACGGAATTTCACCTGAAAACCCTTATCCTCCAAGGTGGAAACGGATATGAGTTTCTTTGTCAATCCCAAAACGTATAATACGTCAGCAAAACTAAGGGGTTTGTCAAACTCCATCTGAATTGTAACAGTACCAACTCCCTGCGCCTGATAACGTGCATCATCTCCCAACTCAATGTAAATATTTACTCCACCCTCCTGCAAGCTTCTGAAGAACCTTTTTTGTCCTGTCATGTGACAAGATGCTCCGCTGTCAATGTACCAGATGCTGTTGCCTGTGGTGCTTTTCATGCAAGCTATCAAACAAAAATCCTCGTCGAAGATTTTGTTGGACTCTTCCACCTCGGCAAAACCTACCATATGTGTTTTGCTCTTCTTCTTCCTGTCTAGGCACTGGGAGGCAAAGTGTCCTGGCATGTGGCAGATGAAACATTTGACCTTTGGCATGTCAATGTTCTTCTTACCACCCTTCTTCTTCTTTTCCTTGCCCCTTCCTTTCCTACTAAGGCTAGAGCGTCTTCATTCACGATCTATGGGGCACTACTGGATGAACCTGAACCTTGACCCATACGGATCTCTTCCTGCACAAAGTCATCCCACAATCTCTACCAACCAGAGAGCTTCTCCCTGAACACCACACCTTTGACAAAGACGTCTCATGGCTTAGAAAAGACATTCAGGGCTATCTGAACTAGCTCCTCATCTTCAATATTAGAGCCCACTACTCCAAGTTCATCCTTGATCTATGTGAGCCTTGTGAGATAAGGCACCACTCCTTCACCCTTGGCCATCTTGGAGCTCCGTAGTCTCTCCTGTAGCACCATCTTTTGGTTCTCGTTCTTACTCTGGTAAAGGATTTCCAAAGTCGTCCACATGTCTAATGCGGTCTTCTTCTCGAAAAGGTGAGGAACTATGTGATCCTTCACCCCATCCAAGATAATCAACATGGCCCTAGAATCCACCCTCTTCCATTTAGCCAACTTTGTCGGATTTGTGGGTGCTTCCTTCTTGGAGTCCATGTGCTCCTCTGCATCACTAACATCCAGGATCCTCATGATCCTCTCTTTGTTAAGATTTCATATGCTTAGCTAGATATCATTAGTGTTTAATCCAAATTCACAACAGTAGCATATGCAGAATCACTAAAAGAAATACAATCACAAGATAAACACAGTATTTATCCTGGGAATCCCTCAAGGAAAAGAAAACCCAGCAAAAATTCCTCTGTATAAGATGTATAAGATAAAACCCCAAAACAGGTATTCTCCTCCTTGTTGGTATGTCTCTCTCTCTTTCCTATACGCTACACAAGTGAGTGAGTATGTGTTCAAATGAGAAGCACAGCTCCTCTATTTATACTCTTTTTGTCAACTGGATTTTACCCTAATAAAGTCGACCCCACTAAACTATCTGGGCTAACTTCACCTAGGAAATCACAAAACAGTATTTTATTATATTCATTAGGGTGCTATTGACCCGACTTACAATGGAGGCTTTACCTCATGACTCTATGATGACCAATTACAATAATAACATCCCGACGTAGGAATAATACATCTCCCTTGGGGTACATCAGTAAAATACATTTAGAATATCCTTTGAAGTTACAATATTTCAACACTCCCACTTAACGAGAAGGGTATTCTACTGACAACATCATCATCAACTATAGGAGAAATGAGAGAGAGCATCTTCAGCAGTATCAAGGTAATACATCTATACGTCATAGGAAGTTTTCAACAATCATCAGTAACTGGAACAGTTACTCTCCAATATCTTCTGCAGCACAAGATCACTTGATCCTTTTGCAACACTCTTCGATCTTCTGATCCTTCGTAGCAACACTTCGATCTTCTCGATCCTTTGCAGAAGCACTTCGATCTTCTCAATCCTTTGCAGCAGTACTTCGATCTTCTCGATCCCCTTCAATCTTCTAGATACTTTGCAGCAGCACTTCGATCTTCTCGATCCTTTGCAGCAGCACTTCGATCTTCTTGATCCTTTGCAGCTGCACATCGACCTTTTCGATCCTTTGCCTCCACAATACCTGCAGTACACATGATCTCTTTGCAGGATGATCAATCCATATCACTTTAGGACATAGGTCCAAGGATAATGCAATCCTTATCAGCATACTCCCTCTTAACGAGGAGGGTCCATAGTATTGACCAGCTGATTCATCCGCAAATGAATGTCGGACCATATTGTTCGCAAGGACTCATAGTAGACCACCCTCAGCGTGTTAGAGCTAGGACCACTCCAAGCGAGTGCTATACTACAGCGTCTAAATGTACATCTAGGCATACTCTCCATCCAAGAGTATCGTCTACGACTGCAGATCTCAACCGCACCTAAATGCAGGCCCTATCATCCGTAAGGACTCATCGTAGAGCATCCTCAGCTCCAAAGCTAGTACCACTCCTAAGCAAGTGTTATTCTACGGCATCCACAAGTGAATGTGGGTACACTCTCCATGCAAGAGTAACGTCTACAACTGTAGATCTCGACCGCACCTAAATGTAGGCCATATCGTCCGTAAGGACTCATCGTAGAGCATCCTCAGCTTCAAAGCTAGGACCACAACTAAGCAAGTGTTATTCTACGGCATCTACAAATGAATGTGGGTACACTCTCGATGCGAGAGTAACGTCTACAGGGCCATCCTTAGCTAGTAAGGACCACTCTCAGGAACAGAGTGTTGTTTCCTGCAAGACCATCCTCAAGAGAGGATATTAAAGTCCATAGGTGAATATCGAACCTTGTCAGCATCTTCATGCGTACTTGGCCTCTTTCATACTGGAGCTTCATTGTCATCCCATTATCAATGACAGTCTTATCATCACTCCCCCTTTCCAGGGAGGATCCATATCATCAACTAGCTCCCCCTTTGTCCAAGGAGGGTTCATATCTTCGACATGTTCTTCCTTTCCAAGGAGAGTCCATATCTTCGACTTGTTCCTCCTTTTCGAAGACAGCCCATATCTTCATCATTCCTTCTTACAAGGAAAGTTTGTAGTATCATCACTGTTCCTCCTTGCGAGGAAAGTCTTTTCTGACAACACCAAGCTTGTCACGGAAATATTCAAACTTTACTCGAGATAGAGGCTTGGTCAGCACATCAGCAACTTGCTCATCAATACTCACATATTGAAGCTTTATAGCTCCCTTTTGTACCATATCCCTTATATAAAAGTAACGGATTTCTATGTGCTTTGATTTATCATGGAACACATGATTCTCTGTCATATTTATACAACTCTGGTTGTCACAAAGAATCACTGTGGTATCCAACTCCATGTCAAATAGACCTAACATCTGTTTCCGAAGCCATATCGCTTCACAACTAGCGGAGCAAGCTGCTATGTACTCTGCTTCAGCTGTGCTGGAGCAACACTAGACTGTTTCTTACTAAACCATGAGATCATGGCAGATTCCAGACAATAACATCCACCTAAGGTGCTCTTTCTGTCTGCGGTACTTCTTGCCCAATCTGAATCCGTATATCCATACAATCTGTAGTCATGATCTCTAACATAATATAGTCCAAAATCTATTGTACCTTTTAGGTACCTCATCACATGCTTTGCAGCTATCAGGTGAACCCGTATAGGTTTAACTAGATACTGACTTAAGGTGTTCACAGCAAAGCATATATCTAGCCTTGTATTTGTCAGATACATTAAAGACCCAATAATTTGTTTGTACTGAGTCATATCCACTAACTCTGATGATTCATCAGATAGTAACTTCAAGTTCGTATCCATGGGTGTGGCCATGGCTTTACAATCCAACATATCAAATCTTTTCAAGATTTCTACTGCATACTTTCCCTGATTCAGAAAGATTCCTTCTGGGCTCTGCCACACTTCCAACCCGAGGAAATAATGCATCAATCCAAGATCTTTCATCTCGAATTCTTCAGCTAGCTTCTTCTTGCTTTTTGTGATCTGTTTCTCATTTCCAGTTAGAAATAGATCATCCACATACAGCAATAGTATGATAGGTTCATCATCCATAATCTTCATGTAAAGGTTAGGATCAACTTTACTTTTGGTAAAGCCCAAGCTTGTCAAGAAGCTATTTATTCTACCATACCAAGCTCTCGGACCTTGCTTCAGTCCATACAAAGCCTTTTTCAACATGCATACATGAGTCACTATGTCTTCGACTTCAAATCCTTGTGGATGTTCGATGTAAACCTCTTCCTCAATCATAACATTCAGGAAGGTTGTCGTTACATCCATTTGGTGTAGATCCCACTTCATCATGGAAGCAAGTGCCATGATGGTTCTGATGGAAGTGTACCTTGCTACTGGAGCAAATGTCTCTTCATAATCAATCCCCTCTTTTTGAGAGAATCCTCTAGCCACAAATCTTTCCTTGTATTTTTCAATACTTCCATCAGCTACATGTTTTATCTTGTACATCCATTTCGAAGATACCATAGTCTTGTATTCTGGTTTGGGTACTATATCCCAAACATCATTCTTCATTATTGACTGGTATTCTTCTGTCATTGCTTCCACCCACTCTTTTTTCTGCACAGCTTCCTCGTAGCTGGTGGGTTCTTGATCTACAAGGTCACACATCAAAGCTACATAACTGGAGTATGGCTTTGATCTCTTGCTTGTTCTTGTGGAGCCTTCTAGAGCTCCATGCTTCTCTGCTTCTTGTATGATTTCTCTTATCCAGGCAGGTTTTCTCTTTCGAGATATATCCATAGTAGGGGGTTCCTAAGGTTCTAGAATATCATGATCTTCAGATGCTACTATTTCAGGAGAGGGTTCAGCTTCTACCTTTCTGGGAGGTACATCCTCTTCATGTACGTTTTCAAGCTGACACTTCTGGTTTCTTAAGAGTTGTCTCTTCATCAAATGTTACATCCCTACTAATCTCTATATGATGGAATCCTGAAATGTATATCCTGAAGGCTTTGGAGACTTCACAGTATACAACTTGGTTCTCTTCTCTTTCGGAATATGTATATACTGGACAGCCAAATATCTTGAGATGGCTCACTTCAGGTTTCTTTCATGTATACATTTCTTCAGGAGTCTTGAATCCAAGAGCACTGTGAGATAATCTATTCTACACAGACACAGTTCTTGTTGCTTCAACCCACAGGTGCATGGGGAGTTCTTGGTCATGAATCATTGTTTTTACTGCTTCCATAATGGTTCTATTCTTTCTTTCTGCAACACCATTCTGTTGAGGGTTGTATAGAGTGGTTAGTTCCCTCTTGATTCGATCTTCCTTGCAGAATGCAATTCTTTTGAAGTATATTCTCCACCATTATCTGATCTTGGTATCTTGACTCTTCTTTCTAAATGGTTCTCTATCAAGGCTTTGCATTCCTTGAATTTCCCGAACATTTCACTCTTGGTCTTCAAGAAGTATATCCATGTCTTTCTTGAATAGTCATCAATAAATGTGACATAATATTCATATCCACTTAAAGATGTGGAGGGCATAGGACCACATACATCATAATTAATTAATTCCAACATACCTTTAGTCTTTGTTTCACTTTTCGGAAAATGATTCTTGATGTTCTTTCCTCTTGCACATCCTTTGCAAGTTCCTTCATGATCAATCTTCAAATCTGGTAACCCTGTTACCACCTTGCTCACATAGGGTAGTGCTTTGTAGTTGATGTGAGCAAACCTCCTATGCCATAGTTCACTTGAGCTAGTAGTCTCATGGACAAGGGCTTTCTCTGGATGTCCTTTGAGTTTGTACAGTCCTCCTTCTTCACCAATGACCACAGCATCTTCAAGTGTCTTTCCTTTGGACAACATGAGTACTTGTCCATCTATAAAAGCAACTCTATATCCTTTCTTATCTAGTGCTGAGATGGAAAGTAAGTTCTTTTTCAAACCTGGTACATATAGTACTTCCTTCATCTTCATGGAAGTTCCAGAGTCAAGCTTGTAGCTTGATTCACCAATACCTTTGATGGGATATTGATAGTCATCTCCTAATAATACTTTCTGTGGAGAGTTCTTTTCTTCAAGTCTTGACAGAGTTTGCTTCCTCCCTGTCATGTGCTTTGAAGCACCACTATCAATAAGCCATGTATCTTCTCCAGGTGTTACAGACCCAGAGAGTGCAGAGAATAATACATACTCTTCTACATCTTCTTTTGTTAGTCTCTTTCGAGGTCTTTCTTCTTCTTCCTCCTCATCCTCATCTTCAGCTAGATGAGCATGATGTCTTTTGTTGTTCTTCTTCTTTGATGGACACTCTTTGGCAAGGTGTCCTATCTTATGACTATTATAGCATTGATACTTTGAGTAATCTTTCTTCTGAATGTTTTCTCTTTTCTTTTGAAACTTCTTTGGAGGTTTATGACTATCCTTCTTGAAGTTTGATTGTTTTCTTCTTTTAGTATGGATGGCTAGAGCTTGATCATCTTCTCTAAGTAGAGCTTCTCTGTTAGCTACTCTAGCTTCTTCTTGGATGCAATCTTCCCCCTACAATGTCAAACTTCTTACTTTCTTTTCTAGCACATAGAGTCTATATGAATGAATCCCAAGGTCTAGTGAGACCATTGAGAGCAGTCATAACTAGTTCATCTTCATCAAGGGTGTCTCCAATGGCATTTCGTTGTTCCCTGAACTGGGATACCCTTGTGAACTAATCTTGAATTGATTCTCCTTTACTCATCTTGGTGCGCTTCAGTTGAGCTTTCAAATTCATCTTCATGTTGATGTTCTTTCCCTCATACATTCTGGAAAGTGCATCATACATTTCCTTTGGTGTCTTCTTAGATGACACTTGAGGGATCAAGTGATCTTTGATAGAATCGGCAATGATCCTCATTGCCTTGATGAGGTCTTTCTCATGCTTCCCCTTAGCTTCATCTTCTTTTGGTTCTACAACTTCATCCTTGATGTACTTCTCAAGACCATTCTCTCTAAGAATGAGACCAATCCTATACTTCCATGCTAGGAAGTTTTCTATGCCTTCAAGTTTGTCCTCAAGCTTAGTGCTTGGGGCCATCCTATCCAGGAGGTCACTAAAAATTGAAATTTCTCAAAATGAAAAGCTGATCTTACCAGGAGATGCACTTGACTAAGGTGAGTTGGTTGGTCCACTTGGTTTCTGGAGATCCCAAATCTTCATCCTTCAAAACTTACTTGCGAGGTTGCAGTTTCTGCAGAATTTCTGGTTCTGATTTTCTGGTTCAGGGCCAAACTAGGGTTTGGCTTTCCCAGAGATTCAACCACCCAAAAACTTCGATCCAGGGCTCAATAGAAGCGCTCGAGGTAGTCAAAACTTTCTATTCAAGCATATCTTCAAAATTCCAAACTTTGCATAAACCCTAATTTCTTCCGGAGGGAGAGGATAGGGAGTTTCACATTGTGAAAGTTGTTATATTTAGGCTAGCTCTGATACCATGTTAAGATTTCATATGCTTAGCTAGTTATCATTAGTATTTAATCCAAATTCACAACAGTAGCATATGCAGAATCACTAAAAGAAACACAATCACAAGACAGACACAAGATTTATCGTGAGAAACCCTTAAGGGGAAGAAAACCCAGCAAAACTTCCTCTATAGAAGATGTATAAGATAAAACCCCAATACAGGTATTCTCCTCCTTGGTGGTATGTCTCTCTCTCTCCCCCCTATGTGTTACACAAGTGAGTGAGTTTGTGTTCAAATGAGAAGCACAGCTCCTCTATTTATACTCTTTTTGTCAACTGACTTTTACCCTAATCAAGTCAACCCCACTAAACTGTCTGAGCCGACTTCACTAAGGAAGCCACAAAATAGTATTTGATTATATTCATTAGGGTGCTATTGACCCGACTTACAATGGTGGCTTTACCTCATGACTCTATGATGACCAATTACAATAATAACATCCCAATAGAGGAATAACACATTTCCCTAAGGGTACATCAGTAAAATACATTTAGAATATCCTTTGAAGTTACAATATTTCAACACTCTTTCCATGTAGAAAAGTTCTGAGCCCCCTAGAGTCTATCCTCGACTGTCAACTATACAGCCATAATTAAGTGTACCTATCAAACCCTAGATCTGAAACCCTAGGTTTCCGCCTTCAATAGATCTTCCCCTGATCTATTCAATACTGTTACTTTCTCTCAGATCTACTCAGAATAGCTCTAATAGCATGTAAATTTCCTTAAAACCCAATCTTGAGTTACCTAGTATATAAAAAAAATTATTACTGACAACCACAAATAAGTTTCTTCACAAATATTGCAGCGGATAAGATAAGATAAGATAATTTTATTAATGTCCAACTAATGACCACAAAGTAGGTCAACGGGACTGTTGGTTACAATGATGTCCGTACAAAGCGGGAGGAAAATAAATAGTAAGAAAAATAGAACACGAATCACATCAATAGAGACACCAATATTTTCGGGTATGAAAACCCTTGAAAAAACCCAAGATGGAAAAACTGGTGCAGCAATCTGAAAAAATATTTTTATTAGCAAGATATAGAACAATACAATCTAGAAATCGATTTTACTCAACCTAGCAAAATCGTTCAACCGATACTCATTGAGAAACCCCAACAAGATCGTATGGCCCCTGCATCAGCGTGTACGGCCCCTACGTCAACGTGTACGACCCCTGCATTAGCGTATGTCCGCCCATGTCAACGTACGGTTGCTCTGCGTCTCATTGTACGGCTGCCTACGTCAACTAGTACGGCCTCTACATAATCTTGTACAACCCCTCTCTGCGTGTACCTGTACGGCCTCTACAATTTTCCTGTGTTGCGCTGACAATCTCCGGATAGAAGTTCTTGAGTCTCAAACTCTGTGAAATTCTCCTGCAAACTTTCTTTCTCACTCTCTGGCTAAAAACTATGAGCAAGAAATCTCTCTCTGACAATGTGCATGTCAAAGCAACTGTGTGTGTGTCCTCTCCACCAAATCAATCTCCTTTTAACTCAATGGCCAAGTGAAAACCCTAACTCTCACTATGGATCAATGAATTAGATCCTCCAGTGAAATAAATGGCGAAGATTAGATTAGACATCACTTCAATTATTTTTCACTTGAACTTTATAAAAGTACCTCCATTAAGTTAAAATAAAATTAGATCACATAATGAACTTTTCCTAAGTATAAACTTTGGATATAGGCAATGATCAATCTGGCTCCCTGTTTTATGTCTTCTATCAAGCAAGGACACATGCAGATGATAGAAGACCTTCCTTGTTGCCACTTTCTACCCAAAGGTCCCCAATGTAATGTCATCTTTTAACTAAATCACCCACAGACACCTGTTAACCTATTTTATTCCCATAGGTTCGAGCGGTTATTAAAGAAAAGGGAATAACTGAGGACTAATATCACGAGGAGCATAAAGGAACATCACTTCAACATTATTAGATCGTCAGTAGATTGAAAAAGACCATTGGAGCAGATATCAACAAGCATGCGGAGCATGCAGGCCTTATTTCACCTTGCATGCGTCAACGAGCAATTAGGCTTGCATGCATGAAAAAGTAAAGTCATGCAAACCCTAAAAGCTATATAAAAAGATAAGTCGAACCAAAAAGGCATCCAAGTTTATTATTCACTTTTGAGATTGATTTCGAGAGCAGCAGCAACAGTAGCCGCATCAGCAAGTTGGGGTTTGTAATATTCCCAAAAGTGACATGCATGCAAACCCTAAAAGTGACATGCATGCAAACCCTAAAAATGACATGCATGCAAACCCTAAAAGTGAGATGAATGCGAACCCTAAAAATAACATGCATGCCATCCCAGCGTTATTTTAATGATGCATGCACTATTTAAGTCTCCCTCTGCATGCATGCAAGTCAACGGCAAATTAGAAGATAAAGTGACATGCATGCAAGTCAACGGCAAATTAGAAGATAAAGTGACCTAATTAGGTCAAAAGATTAGGGTTTTGCGCAGTTGAACTTTATAAATAGAGGAGAAAGCAAGAGGAGACTTCACTTTTGATTATTATTATTTTGGGAGCTCTAGCGTGCAGCACAACAGTTGGGGTTGGAGACGGAGTCTTCAGCTAACAGGATTTCGGCAGTGAAACATCTGTCCTAGTCTTATTCCGGGTAAGCCATACAGGTTCACCACTTGTTCTTCATTCATTCATCAGTTATCTAGTACATGGTATAGATCGTTGCAGGGACACGGGTGCAGCCATAAGAGGGGGTTTTCAGCCAGAAAGCCCTAATCAACTGTTGGGCCTTCAGATCTCAGTTTCCTTCCGAAACTTAGGCATCATTCTCATTATCAGACAGAATATTAGTGGTAAGTGTTAATTTCTCTCTGCAAACCTCTAACCCTAATTCAGCTATATTTTAGGGCATTTTTGCATGGCGAGTTTGCATGCACAGTTATTTTGCAAATTTGTATGAGGTTGAGTGTGCGAGTCAGCACTATCATAGAACATTAGAGAATATCAGTATTTGGGATATTTCAGTGGTATCAGAGCATAATCTTGGCCAGCTGTGGGCACATAGCAATTGAATAAAAGTGCATGTTGATACATGCGTGTACATGCAAGTGCATGTCAGAGCAAAGTTTTTCCTTTGCCAGCTTGTGAGAACATGAAGACAATGAGAATGGTCTTGACTGGAAATTGGCAGAGGTTAGCAGTACTTCAACACTTGCCTCGATATCAGGAGTATCTAGCCTTGGGTGATGATGTATGTGCAGCATTGTCCTTTCAAGATTATTACACCATCAAGTTCGGGATCCAGCCCAAGGATTTGGATGAGGATCTCCTTAAAAACATAGTTGGGGGAGGGAAGAAAGACGAACATGAAGTACAGGTTGAGATTCATTTGGAGTCAAAAATACATGATGTGCAAGGTAATGAGCACAGCAGTCGAGACAGTGATAGTCACGATGAAAAAACAGATTACAAAATAGATTACAACAAATTTTCCATATCAGTGGAGATTTCTGCAGCAGCGAATGTTCAAGCAGAAGAGAAACCCATCTGCTGTTCAGATTCCACAGTCTCTGTGATCGAACAATCAGAATCTCTGAAAACTTCAAATGAACAATGGGCGGATATATGTACAGAATTTGTAACAAAAAATTCAGAAACTGTATTGGAACAAAACTCTGCAATTGAGCTGGACTGTTCAGTAGCAGTGACAGAAGGACTGCAAGTGGAAGTAAAGAATGTGATGGACGATCTGGTTAAAGACATTGATTGCTCGGAAAAGAATGAAAATGTAGACTTTGAAAAGAAAAATGCACAAGAACAACAAAAGCAGTTTATAAACCCTAATTTTCAGCTCCAGCCAAGCATAGATGAGGTGGACACTCAAGATGATAAGGATGGCATTTCATCTCTGTGGAGGCAAATGTTCTTATCTCTTGGATGTTCAAAGGATAATTTGCATAATGCATTAGGTGAAGAAGGTAAACATGAACCAGAGTGTGACCATTCCTTCATTCACAAAGATGATCTTGGATACGTTTGCAAATTATGCGGTCTGATTGGCCAAAGCGCTGAATCAATTTTTGACTTCCAGTGGTGGAAGGGGCATAAGCGGACAAAACAATTGAAACACAATCCCAGTGAACATACAAGCACTTACTCAGAAGGCAATTTCATTGAGGTTAAAGAACGTAAAGAAAGACAGAAAAAATCCTCTGTATTGCAGCTGGTTCTCCATCCCCTATTAGAAGAACGAATGCATCGGCATCAACTTGATGGGTTTCAGTTCTTGACAAAAAACTTAATAGCAGAAGAACCTGGTGGATGCATTCTCGCTCATGCACCAGGAACTGGGAAGACGTTCCTAGTTACTAGTTTTATTCAGAGTTTCTTGACAAAGTATCCAGAACAGAGGCCCTTGATTGTAGCGCCAAAGAGTATGTTGTGTTCATGGATGAAGGAATTTAAGGATTGGGAAGTAGAGGAGGTTCCTCTATATAACCTCTATGAAGTAAGCAACAAAACGGAACCATTAAGATGCATCCAGCTTGAAATTTTGAAAGAATGGAGAGATAATAAAAGCATACTTCTTGTCAGCTATGCTCAGTTCTCAGGTATAGGGTTTGATAAAACTGAGAATGCGAAGACTGCTGGCTATCAAAGCCGACAAATTCTTTTAGAGTGTCCAGGATTGTTGATTTTAGATGAAGGGCACTTTCCACGAAACAGTAAAACAAATATACTCAATTCTCTCATGCAAGTGCATACTAAATGTCGGGTGCTATTGTCAGGAACACTCTTCCAAAATAATATTACAGAGCTCTTCAACCTTTTCAAGCTGGTAAGACCAGATATTCTGGAAGAAAAATCTTTCAAAGCCATCTTCAAACGCATCATATCAAGTGAAAATTATCCAAAAATGACAAATAGGAGACATAACATGGGTCCAGATGACAAAATCTTCTGTGGTGAAATGGAGAATTGTCTCCAGAATGGCAGTAAAGAAATGAGAGCTTCTGCTATATGTGATCTTCAAGAAGTGGTTTCATCAATTGTCCACTACTACAAGGGAGATATTCTCGAAGATCTGCCTGGTCTTTTAGAGTTTGCTGTCATCTTAAGACTCAATGAGTCTCAAAAGGAGTCACTTGAGAACATAAAATTCTCCCCTGGGTCTAGACTTAGTAGAGACATTAAGTCTTTAGTAGTGTGCATACACCCTTCACTGCATAAAATAAGTATTGAAAAGGGAGATAATTCTTCAGGCTGGTTAGATTCTGATAGTAGCAGCATTTGTGATATAAATGAAGACCCCAATGGTGGAGTGAAGACTAAGTTCATCCTTGACATGTTGTGCCTTTGTGAGTTGAATGAGGGGAAGCTGCTAGTTTTCAGTCAGTTCCTATCTCCATTGGCCTTACTTGAAAATATGATTATTAATAAAAGGAATTGGATTAGAGGTGTTCAAGTACTAAGACTTGATGGTAACGCTGCAATGGAAGCCAGAGAAATAATTATTCAGCAATTCAACAATTCTAATGATGCAAAGGTTCTGTTTGCTTCAATTAGGGCATGTGGAGAAGGTATTAACCTTACAGGTGCTAGCTGAGTTGTCATCCTTGGTATTCCATGGAATCCTTCTATTTTGTATCTTTCTAAGATGGATGGATGGACAAAAGAAGAGGACGCCAAGTTGAAAGAGGCAGTTTCTCTTCACGGATATTGCTGGGCCAAGGTTGCTCTGTTTGTGCCTCCTCGAACTGATAGTCAGTGCAGGCAGAGGTGGACAGTTTTACATCCAAAAGAATTGGTTGCTGCTCAAAAGGCTGGAAAAATACGGAAAGCAGCTCTGATATCCAATTTTGTTGGCCAAAATAAGTTAGAGCAGGGTGCAGAAAAGAGGGTAAGGAGAAAGAGGACAAAATCAGTAGCTGTCCAAAAACCTCGCAACTTGGATATAGATGATAGAAGGATAAACAATGAGTTTGGGACATTGGCTTCTCTTGAAAATCAAGATCATGGACTTGCAAGTGAAAACAATAACAGTAATAGGTTCAAGTCATTTTTAGGGATCGCAGGCCAAACTAAAGAAATATCACCACTTGTTGGAGATCAATATGGGGAAGTTCCTGTTCTTTGTAATTCATCAAACAAAAAGGTAATTGGTAAGCGGATGAAATTACGTGACAAAGCCAGACTTGTCAACCAGAAATTGGGTCATCCTGAAATGCAATTTACGCCAACTATTCATTTGCTTATAGATCTCTTAGGAATTGAACTTTATGAATGGGACGCACCAACACCCAACCTATGGAGGGAGTATATTCACCACATAAATTCTGGAACATCATATATATCAAAACTTGATGAGTTTGAAGCATTTTTAGATGCTATACGAAAATATCCAGTATTGAATATGGGCTCATCAAATGCAACTGACAGATCGCGGAAAGGTATGTTACTTCTAGTAGATGACCTGCCTACCCCAAATGGTTGGGAAGCTTGCCAAAAACTCTATCAGGGTCTTAGAACCCTTGCATTGTCTGCACAATTTCCAACAATTGTATCGATTACTGAATTCACTGAAGCTGAAGATCGAGGGGTACCTGGACGAATGATCCAAGAATTGGAGTTAGCTCTTGAGAATGGAGGTGCTACAAAGATAGTTTTCAATCCTCTTACATCAAAAAGCATCACGAAGACACTCACAAAAATATGGACAGCAGAATATCACTCTCTCCCTCTAGAATGGCTAAGTTATATATCTGAAAGTAGTGAAGGTGATCTTAGGCATGCGATCAATTCTTTACAGTTCTACTGCCTCAGCCAGGCATCTGACACTTGGGACCACAGTAGCTTTGAATATCCTGGACTTCCTAGAGCAAAATCTAAGAAACATAAGCAGAAGAAAGTTGCTCAATCGTCTATTTTATCTTCTAGCTTCCCAGAATTGACAGGCAATGTAAAGTCCAGCATGGGACGTGATGGAATTCTCTCTTTATTTCATGCTCTTGGAAAAGTTTTACACAACAAGAGACATACAGACCAGATTACAGATTCAGGACAAGGTAGTATTGTTCTTGAGGAGAAATTTGTGAGATATCCATTGAAGATGGGGGTTCCAGAAATTGTTCTTTCTCAGGAGGTCTCCGGTGATGGTACCGTACAGTGCAGTGTTTTGAGTAGAGGGTGTTGCAGATCTCCTAGGATAATTTGGGACCTTGGGATCATCCCCGGATTCAGTTGGTTCAGTTGATTGATTGTGGGTTTGCGTTGGCATTGCTTGAGGACAAGCAATCTTTAGCAAGGGAGGACTGTAATATTCCCAAAAGTGACATGCATGCAAACCCTAAAAATGACATGCATGCAAACCCTAAAAGTGAGATGCATGCGAACCCTAAAAATGACATGCATGCCATCCCAGCATTATTTTAATGATGCATGCACTATTTAAGTCTCCCTCTGCATGCATGCAAGTCAACGGCAAATTAGAAGATAAAGTGACATGCATGCAAGTCAACGGCAAATTAGAAGATAAAGTGACCTAATTAGGTCAAAAGATTAGGGTTTTGCGCATATGAACTTTATAAATAGAGGAGAAAGCAAGAGGAGACTTCACTTTTGATTATTATTATTTTGGGAGCTCTTGGATAGCAGCACAGCGTCCAGCACAGCAGTTGGGGTTGGAGACGGAGTCTTCAGCTAACAAGATTTCGGCAGTGAAACATCTGTCCTAGTCTTATTCCGGGTAAGCCATACAGGTTCACCACTTGTTCTTCATTCATTCATCAGTTATCTAGTACATGGTATAGATCGTTGCAGGGACACGGGTGCAGCCGTAAGAGGGGGTTTTCAGCCAGAAAGCCCTAATCAGCTATTGGGCCTTCAGATCTCAGTTTCCTTCCGAAACTTAGGCATCATTCTCATTATCAGCCAGAATATTAGTGGTAAGTGTTAATTTCTCTCTGCAAACCTCTAACCCTAATTCAGCTATATTTTAGGGCATTTTTGCATGGCGAGTTTGCATGCACAGTTATTTTGCAAATTTGTATGAGGTTGAGTGTGCGAGTCAGCACTATCATAGAACATTAGAGAATATCAGTATTTGGGATATTTCAGGGTTGAAGGCGTGAGCCATCAACTAACAGGTGTTTTCGACAATGAAACCTATCTACCCTAATCACTTTTAGGATAGATCATTCAGATCTATCATCTGCACCTCGAGACATTCCTTGATCATCAAGGATCTAGCACACAGAGGAGGAGTTACTAAACAGGGTCACGTCATACTGCTGGAAACGAGCTAGAGATACTAAGAACAATTCGTTGGGATCCAGAGACTCCTTATTTCTTTTGCATGTTACTTCCATTCTCCTCGGAAGGGTCATATTACTATACTGGGTGATACTGAGACCACCTTTTGCACATCCGAAGAAGATACCAATAGAAACGTGGAATAGGGAGGGCATCATCCATCCAGAGCAAATCAATTTGCTAGTGTCCCAGAAGGGAGGTAAAGTGTTGCATGTGTCCACCAGAATCTTCAGGAATGCCATACTACCTAACCTAGAAAGTCTCAACACCATCTGCCAAGTATTAAAGCAGTTACAAGAAGATCATCATCTAAAGAGGGGGCGTTTTCCTTGTATGTGTGAATTACCTGGAACCAGCAGCACGTTTTGGAAGCTATAGTTGATGCATGGCATGCATGTCTCTTCTATACTGAATAACCATCAGAGCTATAAATATTGGTATGTTATTACAATCTTACTAAAGCGTATTTCCTATTTTATCTCCATATTTGTTATATTTAGGGTTTTTGGGCACGTAACCTGTTTTGCATGCAAACCAAATTATTTATCACATACATCTAAAACATATAAACTTGTAAACAAATCATCATTACCTGTTGGTATAAAAATAGAATATCAGTTCGGATATTACACCCAAATCCAACCATCCTCTCAATGGATAGAAAAAAATCCTTATATAAGTTTGAGTTCCACTCCTTATACAATAAACAACCTGTTGTTTTCCTAGTCCATTTGTTCTCCGAAGAATACAATAAAATATTAAACCTCTAACCTCCTCAACGAACTTAGGTTACTATAAGTGGCAATGAGTTGTTGAGATCCACCTTCCTCTCCTAGAAGAAACAGTACAATGATCATTCTTATCTCCAAGGAAAACAATATAATAGAGTTCTCATGTAACTAACTCCATGAGAAAAATCAACAATAATAAAATAATTGAGTTAGTTAATAACCACTTCCAAAGATAACTCAAGAAGGTAGGGTGCACCCTTCAAGTGGTTGACCATGTAACCACCTCCAAAAAATGACGAACAAACCTCCTGCAAGTGCGTCCTTCAAAGAAATATCTCCCACATGTGAGCAAAGGTCCATGGTGGGCAAATTAAGGTTTTTGACCCTCATAAAATAGTAGGATCTTTCAACCAATACATCCTCAATATCAAACCCCTTTTGAGGCATGTGTGGTTCAAGTAACTCCTTGAAACTAGGGTGCTCCATGGACCATAACCAACTCTTTAGCACTTTGTTCATTCAACCAATACATCCTCAATATCAAACCCCTTTTGAGGCATGTGTGGTTCAAGTAACTCCTTGAAACTAGGGTGCTCCATGGACCATAACCAACTCTTTAGCACTTTGTACAATATGTAACAACTCCCATGTGTGCAAGGATAACGAGTTAACAACCCTTGAAGCATGAGCATGAATAACCACTTTGGCCAAAGAAAAGGATATAATAGGCCTTGGGTAGATGATGTACATTTTAATAACATGCCATACCAACCTCTTTAACCAAGCCAACAACCAACTTTAGGCCACACAAAAGGTACGCCCTAGAAAAGAGTGCCAAGGTTGTTGTAACTTCCTAGGCACTATCAAACCCAATACATCCTCAATATCAAACCCCTTTTTGAGGCATGTGTGGTTCAAGTAACTACTTGAAACTAGGGCGCTCCATGGACCATAACCAACTCTTTAGCACTTTATTCAATATGTAACAACTCCCATGTGTGCAAGGATAACGAGTTAACAACCCTTGAAGCATTTGCATGAATAACCACTTTGGCCAAAGAAAAGGATATAATAGGCCTTGAGTAGGTGATGCGCATTTTAATAACATGCCATAACAGCCTCTTTAACCAAGCCAACAACCAACTTTAGGCCACACAAAGGGTACACCCTAGAAAAGAGTGCCAAGGTTGTTGTAACTTCCTTTAATAAATAATAGAATAAAGCCCAAAGGAAGAGTGTGCCCTAGAGAGAAATGCTAAGGTGGTTAGGTCCATCAACTTTATTCAAATCATGAGCCAAAAGCATGTGTTGTTTTGCAAATACCATGAGCACTACAGGATGATGACCTTGAGATCTCTGTAAAGGTGGTTATATTCTTCATCAACAAACCATATAATACTCCTTGTGCCAAGTCATCACGACCAAACTAAGGAGGTGCGCCCTAAAGAGATGAACCAACCTCTCAAGCAATAAATATTAGTAAAACGTATGCATGCCTCAACATCTGTGCTAGGAGAGAGGGCCCTCGAAATGAAACCATAGTATGTCTCCAAATAACCCACTTCCAAGTTTGAAAACCATCAATAAGCTAGGACACTCCAATAGTAAGCCTCCATGTGGTCAAAACAAGGTGAAACTTCCCAATAATCATCCTTAGCATATGTGTAAAAGGCTAGTGCCCCATCAAGGGGTGTCAAACATGACATGATAAGATGGTACATGTGTTAAGAAAATCCAACACACCTAGGGCACTCACATTAGAAGGCCATGTGTTAAGAAAATCCAAGACACCTAGGGCACTCACATTAGAAGGCCTCCAACTACATGAAATACATCCATAATCATTTTGGAATCATGTGAACAAGGACACATGTTAGGTGCCCTCAAGAGAATCATGTCAAACACTCAATGGTGCAAACCATACATATGCCATCCAATCTCCTAGGGCACTCCATCATCATCATCATNTTTCCTATAAAATAGGGATTTTTGGCTGGCAGTCTGTAAGCCCAGTTATATCCGCATAATTGTTCAGAAATAGAAAATATCAGTATTTGGGATATTTCAATCATCATAATCAAACCTTACGGAAATCATGGAAAAGCACTTTTTTAATCATCTCGTCACACTAAAGAGCAATTATTAACAATTTAAACTTAAGGTGGCCTTAAGTTGATGGGTTCCCACTCCATGAAATGCACTAAGGGTCAAATAATTGTATTAATGCTAAGCCAAAACCATCCAAACATGCCAATGTTGTCAAAGGGGGGAAGCACACTACATCAACAAGATATCTACAATGCCAATTCATTAATCAAAACACTATCAATGCATGAGGAGATCTCATTCAACATCCACTAGCAACAGTCAAAGCATCAACTCAACAAGTGTTGTGATGAAAATCACATCCCATATGAGGGGTAACAGCTGGCTCCAACTTGGGGACATGTGCTCTCAAGGAAGAGTGCATGAGAACCTATGAATCTTTGGTTGTCCCTGTTTGAGAAGACATAGCAAAAAAGCAAGAACAAACCATGTGGTGGGATGGATACATATCCACATCCTTAAACACCATATACAATATACATATAGTTTGTTACATTAAAATTTGTCTTAGCCATAACCCAACAATGTCAATGATTACACAAAAGTAAATCTAGTGCTCATGTATGTTGAGCTTATTCATTGTACACTACATCTACCATAAGGAACAAGATGTTAAGTGTAATTATGCAACCAGAGTAACCACCTTCGCATCTCATTAATGTCATGAGACCTTCCCTTGTGTTTGGTCATGAACCAAAACAAGGCAACATCTTTCATTACATAAATACATACTGTAATCTTCATGATGAAAAGGATAAAATCAAATAACCAATTCAACTGCCTCAACAACTTTTCAAAGCTGGAAAATCTTCTCTTTAGTTTGGCAATGAACCAAAACAAGGCCATATCACATATCCCATATATATATATATATATATATATGCTGGAATATCAATGGTTAGGAAGTTAAAATCTGAAATATACTCATTAAGAAGAAAAACAACACAAAAATCATGCCAAGGATGGCATGAACCACTGCAAGACTCCTCTATCCAATGTTGGATAAGGCTGATAAGTCTTCATGAGAATATGACAGCCCATCCAAATCTCGAAAACCATCTTTATTGTCCTCAAGAAGCAAAGTTTTAAACATCTCCTATGAAAATCTGTCAAATAAGAAGTATGAAGATGATATTGGAAACAAATTTTCAAATCTGAAGATAAAAGAAAAAAAAACAATCTCTTCACATTCTATGGCTTGTTGCCCCATCTCTGAAGGCTTGTTATCCACTAATTTTGCACTTAGTGGATTTCCAGTGAGCCGTTGAAGTCATGAACAAGCCAGGTGTTCATTGTCAGTGCTCGGAAGGTTCCACGGTTCATCAAGACCAGTTAAGGTCCTTTTTTTAATAAAATGCATGTTCATATCCTGTGGGAGTTATTGTAATAAATGTGCTAGCATGGCAAACTTTTTGTAAAGGACTTGGCTTCCTAGGACTTAGACATCAATCAGATCATTCCAATATATTTTTTCCCTTGTCAATTATGCAATACTGAATAAGCAATGTATAATTTTTGAGTTTTTCACCGCTCCACCAAAGCTAGAATTTTCGTCTTGGTGGTTAAACCATGGGAGGTTATTAAAGTTCATGTGTCAATGTATATAAGCATGCTAGACATCAGTATTGAGTCGTATGGACATGTTCTAGGTCCCCCTGAGTTTTTGTTCAATTCCGAGAAGAAAAAAAATTCCGCAATTTTAGGCCATTTTTAATGGTTTAAATGGAAAACTTCGAAATGTAATAAAAGTGTCATCCAGAGTCCGTTTTTGGCGTGGATGGGCTCGTTTTCAAACTCAAAGCACCTCCTTTATACCAAGACCTACTTTTCCCATGCTCCAGGTGACTATTTTGTCCCGTATGGCATTATTTCTCTAACGGTGCGACGAAGAGGCAAAAAAATGCTCAAATGCGACAAATTGCACCAAAGTCAAAAAAACAAAAGCCTTGAGAAGGGTGGCGATTTGTTTTAAATGATAAGCATATTAAAACTTTGGATAAAGGAATGCATTATTTATTAATGGAAGGATGCTAAAGAATGACCAAAGTAGTGACTTACGGATCCTCTTCTAACTCACGCCTGGAGTGTGGGCCCTCACGTGGGGAAGTTTGATGTCATCTCTTTGGCGTGAAAGGTGATGTGGAAGGGAGGTGGCGAGTCTCCTCCTAAATCAAAGGCAGGATTGATACGCTTGGTTTGGTGAAGATTACAAATCATATATGTGGCGATTTGAAGGAGGTTGGGTAGAAAATTAGGTGGGGGCGCATCTCTCTTGGAGAGGTGGCGCTTCCCCATGCCAGTTTACTTTGAGATCTCGCTACATCAACTCTCAATCAGCGCTCAATCAACTCTCGAACTCATGTCCACTCCAGTTGTTTAGTGCACCCCCCAGGGATTTGTAAAATCTATAAAAGCGAGGCCTTCTTCCTCATTCAAAGACTAAAGCAAGGAACCTCTTCTCATGGTGTATTGTCCATTGTTATATGTTGATAAAGTCGAAGGCTTTGGAGGCTCATGATCTTGTAGCAAGTTGTGCATGTAATATTTTTTGTATGAGGTAATATTGTTCATTTACTTTGCTTTGCATAGATCAATAATCTGGCTTAGAGGGCTCTTTGCAGCACATAGGATAGGCATTTGAGGCTTTCAATTTGCATATTTACATGCTTGCTATTAGAGATTTACAAGTTCATGCTTTATTCATCTATATTTCATGATCTTTTGGTTTTATAACTATGGGGTGTACCAGATCTAATGTGTTTTGTGAAAGCTTAATCGGTGTTTGGTTGCCTTTCCCTAGCTAAAGGTCGTGCTAAGTTGCATCGCCCTTTGCTTTGGATTGTGGGTTTATTGAAGGCATAGCATTCTTTGTTATCTACAATCAAATCGTCAAGCTTTCTAAAAAGATTCAAGGCTTGAGCAGTTGTTTCCCTTCTTTCTACAAAAATTACAGTATTTTCCACCTGGTTACTTTTTATTGCCAGTTAAAACAAATCTAACAAGTTTATCTTTCAATTTTGCTTGCATTATTTTAGATCTTGAATCTTCAAGTTTCATCTTTTGTCTTTGATCTAAAAATAAATTGCTTTAGTACTTAGAAGTTTCAATCATTTCCATTATCCGCAAGTACTAAAGTAGTGTAAAATTTTCGTGTAAATATTGGACTAATCCACTAATCTTCCATTTTTAGTTTGCTGGTTTTTATGTTTATTTTGCAGGAAGGAGGACGATTAAAATGCCCTTTGAAGGCTTGAACCATTTGAAAAGACTCTTCCAACCCCCCATCATTTTTTCCCCTTTTCTTCATTCCCCTTCTGTCAGAAACTTGTAAACTTTTTGCTCATATTTCCAAAGGACAAAAACCTTTCCCAAAAGAAAAGATTGTAATAAAAGTTAATAAAGAGCAAGTGGGATTACGGCTTCCACACCACTCTTCCCCCATTTGGGGGTGTTAAACTAGTAGCAACAAGGAAGGTCTTCCTGCATGCAGAAGACTTAAATTAGGAAACAAGTTGTATTTAATTTACTTTACCTAAGTTTACTTTGAAAAATAAATCAAAGTGATCTAAATTAACTTTAGTGAACCACTAGTTAAAGTGAAAGTGAAATTAGAGTTTTTGCTTTATCGCTAATTAAAGTGAAAGTGAAATTAGGGTTTTCACTTTACCTAAAGTTATAAAAGAGAGATCAATTGGTGGAGAGAACACACACACTTGTATTCCGACAGACACAGGATACAGACAGGGAGAGAAAGTCAGACAGAGGATTTGGCTGAGAAGACTGAGGAACGAGCAGCAGGATCATCGAGCTTCGTACAGCTGGGTCGTACACTCACACAGGAGGGTGTTGAGGTTTAGCTGGGATTTTCCCAGTGATTCTGCCGTGTAACTGCATTCGCCAGGTTTGGGTGAATTTGCAGTATTGTAAACGCTCCATATTTTCTCATAATAAAATCTATATCTGACTGTTGCACCAGTTTTCCCATCTTGGGTTTTTCCGAGGGTTTCCATACCCAAATAATAGTGTCAATATTGTGATGTTGTGATTTATTTCTTAGTTTTATATTCCACTGCATTCTGTAAAAGATATTTCTGTGTGGTTATCAGTTGATATTTTGCATGCACTATTTAGCCCTAGTTGAATATTAAAGGAAAATTTACATGGTATCAGAGCTCTGGTGAGCTAAAGCTGAGAGATTTGCAGCAGCAATGATAGATCAGGGGCAGAACTATAGGAAGACACAAACCTAGACTTCCAGATCTAGGGTTTGATAGGTACACTTCACTATGGCCATGCAGTTGAGAGTTGAGGATAGACTCCAGGGTGCTCAAAACTTTCCTACATGGAAAAAGAGGATCACAAGGATCCTCGACGTCAGTGATGTTGCGGAGCACATTGACACCACAAAAGTTGCCCCCACAGATCCGGCAGATCTAATAGCCTGGAAGAAGATTGATTCCAGAGCCATGCTAATTATCATGGATGGAGTGAAGGACCATATAGTCCCTCACCTTTCTGAATAGAAGACCGCATTGGAGATGTGGAAGGCTTTGGAAAGTCTGTACCAAAGAAAGAAAGAGAACTGGAGGATGGTGTTGCAAGAGAAAATGCCCAACACCAAGATGACCAAGGGAGAAGGAGTGGTGCCTTATCTCACAAGGCTCACACAGATCAGGGATGAGCTTGGAGCTATTGGCTCTAAAACTGATGATGAGGAGCTAGTTCGGATAGCCCTCAATGGCTTCTCTAAGCCATGGGACACCTTTGTCAAAGGTATTGTGGCTAGCGAGAAGCTCCCTGATTGGCAGAGACTATGGGATGACTTTGTGCAGGAGGAGACCCGCATGGGTCAAGGATCAGGCTCATCCAACAGTGCCCCACATATTGTGGATGAGGAGGCTATAGCCCTTACAGGGAAGAGCAAGGGGAAGGCAAAGAGGAAGAAGGATGGTAAGAAGAAACTTGACGTGTCAAAGGTCAAGTGTTTTATCTGCCACAAGCAGGGACACTTTGCCTCCCAGTGCCCAGACAGGAAGAAGAAGAGTAACACTCAGATGGCTGGACCAACAGAGGTGGATGAGTTCAGCAGGAACTTCGATGAGGAGTTTTGTTTGATAGCTTGCATGGCAAGCACCATAGGGAGCAGCATATGGTACATTGACAGTGGAGCATATATTCACATGACTGGATAGAAGAGATTCTTCAAAGACTTGCAGGAGGGTGGAACAGGGATCCACGTTGAGCTGGGTGATGATGCGCGGTATCAGGCGTAGGGAGTTGGCAATGTTTCATTTGAGAGGGAGTCTGGCAAACCCCTCAGTTTTGCCGATGTGTTATATGTTCCAGGACTGACCAAGAACCTTATATCAGTCTCCACTCTGGAGGACAAGGGATATCAGGTGAAGTTCCGTGACCATAGAGTGTATATCAAGCCCAAGGGGTTAGATAGGAGCTTGGATCGGGTGATTGGCAGAAGGAGCAGGAAAGTGTATAGATTACACTTTGAGCCTGCAAAGGCTCTAGTCAGCAGCAGCAGTCAGGGTGAGTTGTGGCATAGGAAGACGGCACACTTACACCATGGAGCATTGAAGCATTTGAGAATGCCAGTCATTGGAGTTCCTCAGGTACAAGAGGAAAAGCATAAGCAGTGCAAGGGTTGTGCTTTGGGGAAGAACATTAGGAAGCATTTCCCACAGAGTGAGCACAAGTCTAAGGAGCCCTTCGACTTGGTCTATTCGGATGTATGCAGACCTATGAGTGTCCATTCATTCAATGGTTACAGTTACTGCGTAACCTTCATTGATGACTATTCCAGGAAAACCTGGATCTATTTCCTGAAAGCCAAGTCAGAGGTCTTTGAGAGGTTCTGAGAGTTTAAGACTCTTGTGGAGAACCAAACAAGAAAGAAGATTAGGGTGTTGAGGACAGACAACGAGGGTGAGTACACTTCCAATGAATTCATGGAGTATTGTTCGGCTGAGGGGATCAAGAAGGAGCACACTGTGCCCCATACCCCACAGCAAAATGGAGTTGCAGAGCGGAAGAACAGGACTATGGTTGGAGCATCCAAGGCCATGCTATTTGATCGGGGATTACCACTATTACTTTGGGTCGAGGCATACAGGACTGTAGTATACATTCAGAACAGATGTCCCCACACAGCCTTGGGAAGGAAGACACCGGAGGAGGTCTTCACAGGCACTAGGCCAGATGTGAGTCGCATTCGCATATTTGGCAGTGTCTGCTATTGTCATGTTCATGCTGACAATAGGAAGAAGATGGACCCTTCTGGAGAGAAAGGGTTACTTGTTGGTTACAGCGAGATTTCGAAGGTATATAGAGTTTACATTCCTGCTCGCGGAAGGATCATTGTGAGCAGGGATGTCCAATTCGATGAGGACAGGGCCTTGCGGAGATCTCTGGACTTACCAGCAGAGCAGCAGCCAGCACAAGAGTCGGGAGTCAAGTTGGAGGAGCCAGATGTATAGGTTCAGGTACAGACACAGAGCACAGGTTCTAGTGGTCGGAGGGAGTCAGGTGGACAGGATCCTTTAGTCATTGACTTGAAGGATCAAGAGACGGATATCCAGCAGCCGCAGCAGGTTGACACTAGGCCAAGGCCTAAGTGGTTTAGATCCACAGTGCAGGATTCCAGGCAGGTAGATCCTCCACAGACATCTTTTAGACGGAGTGTACCACCAGAGAGGCTTAGTTATATGGCACTGATGACAGAGTTGATTAACTCTAAACCTTCCAGCTTCAGGGAGGCTGCACAACATGATGTGTGGCAGGAAGCTATGGTTGAGGAGTATGACTCCATTATGAAAAACCAGGTATGGGAGGTTGTGCCGAGGCCACAAGGGAAAAAGGTGGTGGGATCCAGATGGATCTGCAAAGTAAAGCGTGCAGCAGACGAAAGCGTGGAGAAGTACAAGGCGCGCTTCGTGGCAAAGGGGTTTTCACAGAAGGAGGGTATTGATTATGAGGAGACCTTCGCCCCTGTTGCCAGGTATTCTTCCATTCGGACCATTATCTCACTAACAGCTGAGATGGGTTGGCGTGTCCATCAAATAGACGTCAAGACTGCCTTCCTCAACAAAGTGATAGAGGAGGAGGTGTATATTGAGTAGCTAGAGGGGTTTGATGTGGAGAACAGGGAGACACATGTATGCAGACTGCATCGAGCTCTTTACGGGCTCAAGCAGGCACCTCGAGCATGGTACTCGAGGATTGACAGCTATCTACGGGAGATGGGATTTCATCGGAGTGAGGTTGACCACAACCTGTACTTCTTGACAGGTGAGGTGCCTCTCATACTGGTCTTATATGTGGATGATCTCTTTTTGATAGGAGATGAGAGGCTGATTGGAGACTGTAAGTCCAACCTTGCAGTAGAGTTTGAGATGAAAGACCTTGGGATGATGCATTACTTTTTGGGCTTGGAGGTTTGGCAGAGAGATGGATGCTTCTTCATCGGACAGGGGAAGTATGCAATAGAGATCCTCAAGAGATTCAGGATGGAGGACTACAAGCCTATGCCCATACCTCTAGTTTCCAACTAGAGGAAGATTGATGCATCAAGATCAGATGGATTTGATCCTACCTTGTATCGTCAGCTTATTGGATCGCTTATGTATCTGGTCAACACTCAACCAGACATCAGCTTTGCAGTCAACGCTTTGAGTGAGTTCATGGTGGACCCTCGGAGAGTGTATTGGATGGCTGCAAAGCACATACTTCGCTACATCAGAGGTACAGTAGAGTATGGATTGGTTTATGAGCGCAGAGGGAGTGTACAATTAGCAGGTTTCACAGATGTTGACTGGGCAAGATGTGTAGAGAACCGGAAGAGTACTTCAAGTTGTTGTTTTAGCATTGGATCAGGGGTTGTCTCTTGGCTCAGCAGGAAGCAGAAGTCAGTTGCATTGAGATCAGCAGAGGCTGAGTACATGGTTGCTTGTGAGGGTATGTGGCTGAAGAAGTTACTTGCAGGGTTGTTCGAGTGTGAGCTAGAGGCTACAATAGTTCACTGTGATAATCATAGTGGCATCAGGCTATCTAAGAATCCAGTGTTCCATGATCGGAGCAAACACATAGACATCAGATGCCACTTCTTGAAAGATTGTGTTCAGAGGGGAACCATTTGGTTGGAGTACATACAGACAGATGAGCAGGTGGTGGACATTTTCACCAAGGCACTTTGTTGACAGAGTTTTGTGAAGTTCAAGGATAAGTTGGGGTTGCTACCGAATCCCTTCCTCGTTGAGAGGGAGTGTTAAACTAGTAGCAACAAGGAAGGTCTTCCTGCATGCATGTGTTTTGCATGCAGAAGACTTAAATTAGGAAACCAATTGTATATAATTTACTTTTCCTAAGTTTACTTTGGAAAATAAATTAAAGTGATCTAAATTAACTTTAGTGAACCACTATTTTAAGTGAAAGTGAAATTAGGGTTTTTTCTTTACCACTAATTAAAGTGAAAGTGAAATTAGGTTTTTCACTTTACCTAAAGTTATAAAAGAGAGATCAATTGCTGGAGAGAACACACACACTTGTATTCCAACAGAGACAAGATACAGACAGGGAGAGAAAGTCAGACAGAGGATTTAGCTGAGAAGAAGGAAGAACGAGCAGCAGGATCATCGAGCTTCGTACAGCTGGGTCGTACACTCACACAAGAGGGTGTTGAGGTTTAGCTGGGATTTTCCCAATGATTCTGCCCTATAACTACATTCGCCAGGTTTAGGTGAATTTGCAGTATTGTAAACGCTCCAGATTTTCTCAGAATAAAATCTATATCTAACTGCTGCACCGGTTTTCCCATGTTGGGTTTTTCCAGGGGTTTCCATACCCAAAATAATAGTGTCAATATTGTGAAGTGATGTTGTGATTTATTTCTTAGTTTTATATTCCGCTGCATACTATAAAAGATATTCATGTGTGGTTATCAGTTGATATTTTGCATGCATTGTTTAGCCCTAGTTGAATATTAAAGGAAAATTTATAGGGGGAAGCTCATATATGTACTTGAAGTGGTGTGATTGTTTTTTGTAGATTAGCTTTAATCATTCTAGATCAATCATTGTTTCTTTCAAGTTCATAATTTCTTCTTAAAGTAACTAAGTACTTATCCAACCTCGCTTTCCCGAATATGACATCCAGGCCGGAAAGAGATTCCCGGTTGTAGTAATTAGAAAAATTCATCTTTTTGCATGTTTACTTTATGTTTAAAATTAAATTTCTCTGACTATCTTGCAACACAAGCACACAATTTGTCCTTGAAGAGTTGTATAATTGTTAATTGATTTCACTAATTAGAACAAAAATTGACCATTCCGATGTATGCTCCTGCCCATCCCAGGTTCGAACTAAGCTTTGGGATAATCAAAAGCAGGAATGCGCACTAATTGATTTCTCACATCTAACTAAGCAACTCATATTAATAAAAGCAACTTCCCCAAAACATTACGAAAATCCGGCATAACAAGCCTGAGAAATAGTGGACAAATTCTTCAAGGAAAGCGGGAACAACTAGAAAGCGACTGTGGGGTTCCGTTAGGCTACATCCTTGTTGGTGTAGTGTTGAACACCCCCCACGTCTTCATCTACCCCACATTTTCCCGTGCGGAGCCATTCTTCTCAGAATCCAGACATATTCCAAGTACCTCGCAATATATTGGGAATCCCCTTTCCCCCTTAATTCACTCATCATTCAATAAGTTAAAATTGACCAAGTACACTGCAAAACATTTCTCATTTTCAGCAGCACTTATTTACTTTGACTCCATTGGCACTGATCTACATTTACAACAATACTCTTCATTTGCTTATTATCAGTGTATTGTTGTTGCTTAAACCTTAATGTTGATGCTATGTTTATACGTTGTTGAAGTACTTTCATATCTGCAAACATCTCGGTTCAGTCAATCACTTAAAAAACTCCTAAAAACAATCTCATCCACAACTAATAACTAATAAGAGCCTTAGCAACTCTTTTCTAGGGACTGCCCCCCTTGCCTTCGTTTGGAGTTTGCCTAAACGAAGGAGTCAGGATCAGGTGAGAGCGCCTGACTCGAGACTTGCCCCCAATGACGCACTTAGCAGCTTGAAGATTTCTGATGCGCTAACCCCCCAGGTGCATGAAAGGAGGCAAGAAGGTTGAAGTTTTCTGCAATTTATATCAAACGAAAAGCCATCTTCATTGAATTTCTAACAAATAAAACATTATTTACAGTTGAAATTTTATGTGAAAATACACCAAAATCTGAAGATGATGCCTGAAATTTTTTTGTATTATTTTCATAGCAAGATGTTCCCTAATGTAAAAAATGTATGAATCATCACTAGTTACACATGGCTTGAAAATTATTCAAAAATATTTCTGAATTTGCGCTTAATAAACATGGTTGTCCCAAAGGTAAAATTTCAATGTTTTACTCCATAGATTCATCAATAGCAGTATCATAGATGGATTCCCCATAAAATTTCCAGTAATCTATTCCCAGACTATGACTACTGACCAAAAAAAAACATCTTTAGGCTCATGCACTTGGCTGCCCTCATTTTCATCACTTAAAGGAATAAAAACATTTACAAATTTATCATCTCATTTGAAAGGTTTCTCTTCAAAAACATCCATCTCCAAATCATCAACATGTATTTCATCAAATTCAAAAATTTGAAGACTACCACAAATTAACATACCCTTGTCTTTATGGCAGAATGAGCGGGTTGCATGAGAGCTCTCTTGAGTCAAATTTCATGGATCCTACATTGTATAAGCAAATGATTGAGTTCTTGATGTATCTCGCCAACACTAAACCAAATATATGCTTTGTTGTGAATACCCTGAGCCAATTTATGGTGGAGCAGAGGAGAGTGCATTGGGTTGCTACGAAGCATGTGTTCAAATATCTACGAGATAACATGGAGTATGAGTTGAGGTATGTCAAAAGTGGTGTTGTGGAATTACAGGGCTATACAGACTCAAACTGGGTTGGGAGCAGTGGACAGAAAAAACACCTCAGGGTGTTGCTTCAGTATGGGATCAGCAGTGATTTAATGGTTTAGCAGGAAGCAAGCGTCAGTGGCACTTAGTTCAGTAGAGGCTGAGTACATGGCAACAAGTTTGGCGAGTTGTTTAATTCAAGGATAAGCTGGGAGTGGTGCAGAACACCTTCCTAGCTAGAAGGGTGTGTTGATTATCATAGCTCAAACAGGTGCTTCTACATAGGCTAGGTGTCAAGCATGCAGGAGTTGTCCATTACCTCTCTAGGTACTTGCTCAATTTATTGAGTAAGTGACTTTTATATTTCATTCATGAGTCTAACTCGGGAAAAGCACATTAAATTAATTTAATGTTGGCTAGCAGCTAAGGCTTACTAAAGTGAAAAGTTAAGTACACTTTAGATTAAGTCGTGACCGTTGATCTTAAGTGAGACTCAAGATCTAATCTTAGCCATCCATCACTTTGGAGATTGAGGGTTAGGGTTTTGGTCAGCTATAAAAGAAAGCCTAAGTAGAGGAGAAAGACACATAATAACACAAGATCATTTGAGAGAGAGATTTTCTCAAGAAAAGAGTGAGAGACTCGGTGTTTGAAGAAAAAGAGAGAGAACAATCTGCAGCAGGAAGATCAGAGGGAGAGAGAAGGGCCAATTTAGTGGGCCGTACTAGCTAAATCTAAAGAGAGTCGATCCGCATAGTTGAGGAGGGAGATATGTACGAATCCGTATGGCAACCAACTAACGCAGAGGTGACGTGTGGGGTGAGCGATTTCTCAGTGAGACGGGTTAGGGTTTTGGTCAGCTATAAAAGAAAGCCTAAGTAGAGGAGAAAGACACATAATAACACAAGATCATTTGAGAGAGATTTTCTCAAGAGAAGAGTGAGAGACTCGGTGTTTGAAGAAAAAGAGAGAGAAACAATCTGCAGCAGGAAGATCAGAGGGAGAGAGAAGGGCCAATTTAGTGGGCCGTACTAGCTAAATCTAAAGAGAGTCGATCCGTATAGTCGAGGAGGGAGATATGTACGAATCCGTATGGCAACCAACTAACGCAGAGGTGACGCGTGGGGTGAGCGATTTCTCAGTGAGACAATTTGCAGAGGGCCGATTTCTCCTAAGGGGTCAATTTGCCCAAGTGGGTCGATTTTCTAGAGGGACTGAGTTATGGGTTCCATTGTAAATTTATGAATTTCTCGGTGAGCCAACGATCTAATAAAAGAAACATCGAATGTTGGTTTTTTCCCATTGGGGTTTTCCAAGGTAAACACTTATGTCATTGTGGTGATTTCATGTTTTATTCCATTGCATTTTATTGGTTTAAAATATCAGTGTATTTTGTTTATAGTTTCAGCAATCAACTATAGTAGTAATTTATTTATAGGCATAAAAATTATTGAGAACAGAGATCAGATCTGGCATTGAGAAACTAACACTCTACCACATATCTGCATAAATTGACAGTGAGGGTGCTTTCACAAGTTGTTAAAAGTGTTTCTGCAAAGAAATGTTGGAGCACCTACAACTTCAACCATAACATGTGGAGAAACAACTTGAATGTAAATCGCACAGAAAGCTTGGTTTATGTGCACTACAACTTGAGGTTTTTTTTCCCATTATTGTGATGCAGCCAAGAATGATAGAACATATTTGACTTGGGACAACAATCCAGAGGAGGCTAATTCGGAAGATGGAGCCATAGCTTTAGAGCGCTTGGAGGCTGAACGAGAGGGTGATCATGATGGTGAGCAGATTCATACAACAAAAATGTCACCCCCAACCACCAACAGGCTTCTAGATGCAGGAGCTTTGCCTTTAGCTTCACTACATACAATATTGCATGGGGGCCATGCAGCTAGTGCTCATGTTCCACCAACACTTCCAGTTGCTCCTATTGTTCCTAGATCACAAGAAAAGAAAATGGAAGTTTCTCATGGAAAGAGGAAAATTTAGTAGATAGCACTTTGTCTTTAATATTAATTATGGCCTATTTTGTAAACATTATATGAAAGTTTAAGTTTTAACTTTGAACCTACCTTTCAAGTTTAAATTGTTGATTCCATCTGACAACTCTTTGATAATGAATATGATGTTCTGTTTCATTTCATGGTTGATGTTATCTATTAGAGTTTGTTAATTGAAAATGTTATATTTGAAACTTGAAGGTTGATGGGATTGATGATAGATCATTTGATGACAATCTTATAAGTTATAGCTACTAGATGACTGATGTTATATCTGTACTAAATGGCTAAATATATGTTTTCATGTTTTCTACAGATATTTTGGCATTATGCGTGTTTTCTAAAATATATGCATCAAAATATAATAAAACATGTGTTATATAAAATGTGTTCCACTCCCCACTCCCAACAGCCTTGGCACAACCACTGCCCATGATCAAAAACTATGACATTGTTCAGATATATAGCAGCAAGAACTTGTCAACTTAAAGATTTAATATGGAACTCAAATGACAAATATATCTGCAAATCTTGTTGGTTGCAACAAGAATACTTCACCCCTTCTTGATATGGTTTTATAATTTTCAAATAACACATGTTAATACATCATGTTCCCAGCAAACCCAGTTATCTATGTGAGGCCTGAATCTTGCATTGCTGGAAAATTCAAAGTAGTATGGGCTGGCATTCTGGAACTAGCAATGGTCACTGTAATAAATTATATTAATCTGTAAAATGTAAAATAATGTAATATAAATTTATGACTGCTAGCAAGGGAACAAATTAGTAATGAAATAATTATTGGTTTAAGGGTCAATCAATCAGGGGTTGAGTTCACCTGGCAAGGGGCAGATCCTGGAGAATATAGTCTCACACCAATCAGAATAAAGGCTTTTTGAGGTGAAACATATGCATTTAAGTTTTTGTACTCAATCCACGCATGCATACTCTAAACTCTAGAGGCATTCTTGAAACATTTGATCCATTGACCATGTGCCTTTCCTGGAAACATATAAGAATCAAACAAGACATTTGTAGTAATTACTAATGACATGAACATGGCAAGGGTAGCGAATTTTGTACTGTCATTTCTTACCTAGTTCATTGTCTTAAATCTTACGCTATTCAAGTTGTCACCCTCTATCCAGTATTGGAGTATCTGTAGCTTTATTCATTTAATGTAATGCTGATTAAGATGCTTTAATTAAGTAATCAAAATATCACTACTGAAGAGTATTTGTTAATTATTTACTAGATCATTTAATGCACCCAACTATATTTTCTGTTGAAAATCTACAAGGTTACTTGCTATTTTGATGTCCAATTGGGAGTATGACTCTCCAGGAATTATCTATGCAATACAATTGATGTAATTTCCCATTAACATTACTCTATCAATTCCATCCACAGTGAAATCTAAGTATTTTAAGCACTGACATTCAAAGTTTAGGTATCCATATTACTCTAGATTTCAGTGCATCGTCTTAACCATCTTGGCTAACTTCAAAATCTTAAGAGAAAAGCTTAAACCAGCACGAATGCCATAGCTACAATATAAAGTGAGATGGAAAAATCATTTCTTTGCACAGACGTGGTACCATAACATGCAGGCCAAGTGCTAAGATAGAAGCAGAGAGAGTTCAGACAGATTATTAGTACCCTTCTGTCAATCTCATTAAAACATGCTGACAAATTGTCATTCAGACAAGCATATTATTCTCAAAAGTTTTCCTCTGCATTCATTAGTAAAATATCTGCCTATCAGACTTACTGGGTCAATGCCAACATTAGAGCCTGGAGACAAGACATCAGTTAACCATTCACTGATAGTGGGGACCCCAGCAGTGCCTGCTCGCATAAGCATCCAATCAGGACCTAACTGGTTCTCTGCCTACAAACAAATTGTTCACTTTTGAGTACAAAATTAAAAAGTAAATTCAATTAACATACAGATTTGCAATTGTTCACTTTGGATATCTGATTTGCAAATGATGATATACATGAATAAAGAAATCGCTGATAATGGTAAATATATAATGTCAATAACATACCGAAATTTACAGTAGATGAAAACAAAATAGCAAAAAAAGATTACAGCGACATATTTACTCCATAGACTGTGAAGGAAATACCTGAAGGAAATACCGTCCATCTGTCCAAAGAGCTGCCTTGTCTTCAGTGACAACTGCAGTGCCTGCACTTCCTGTAAACCCTGATATAAAGCCTCGGCGCATAAAACACTCCGCAATAAACTCACTCTGTAATTAAAAGACAATTTGAAATTGTTAAATGATGAACAAAAAACTCTACCAGGTTTTATATTCAAAATTTATTGTTATACTATAAAATAACTTATTCTTTTGGCATAGCCTTGGTAAATAATTTAGTCCATGTCACCGTCTAAAAAGAATGGTCACTGGCTGCTAGATCTTGTATTTTAATTACTTAAACATTTCTGTTACAGAAACAATAGACCTCTTAAAAACAATTACACATTTATAATAATAATAATCAATTGCAGTCCATGAACAAATTAAATTTTATGCATAAACATAAGACACATTGCAACCATTAAACAAGAAGCACAAGGACAGGTGTGTCCGTACCTATCTGAAAATCATGACGAAAAGAATAGCATTATGCTTGTGCATGCATCTTATCAATTTAAAATCAACTCTTCATATTTAGAATTTCAAGTAGCCAACTCGATCTTCCATTTTTTTATTTTATGTTATTTTGAACAAGTACACACATTTCTAATAGACACAAGAAAGAAGAAAATTACATTATTATCCACTACTAAAGAAAATAGGTCAATGGGACTTGAAAGTTGAAATACAGTACATATAACACCAAATAAGGAGTGCCTGGGACATCTGCTCCCTAGAAATCAATAAGACAGTTTGCAATAGAGTACAGCCCTGACGGGTGAAGGCAAGGTTACAAAAACCGAACCGGTGGACGAACTGGTCGACCCTCAGAACCGGACCCGGACCAGAACCGGTCAAAAACCGGGTAAAAAACCGGATCATAAAACCGGTCCACCAAAATACAAAAACTACATAATTTTGAAAAATTATATATATATTCATGAATCCAAACCATTATTCATAAATTTGAAAAAAGTGCCCTTGCTATGTGCCATACTGAGCATATTTTTTGTTTCAGTATAGACAGTCTTGAACATCAAAATATAAACAAGATCTTTATCCTGGTTATTATATTGTCACTGATTTCATATTATAGAACACTACTTGGAGCTTAACATGAAGACAGGATCAGAAACATAAAGACAGTATATGATTCTTATGACATTGTGTGAACTCCAAGTCATCATTACATAATGTTGCTTTCGTTCTATATAGAACTACAATATTGCTGGGTGCCTGATTTCTATTCCGACCCTGTTTACGAATTGTTTAATTATGTAAAATTTCCATCCTGCGGCATATCCCATAAACCAGCCTATGGCTTGCAAAACATGGTGCGAAGGGACTGATTTACTATTGTTATAATCTTATACATATTCTAAACTCTTTCTAATGGAATTTATGATTCAACAATTGGCTCTATGTCAATAAATAAATATTTGATTATTTGAGCATTATTCTGGATTTGTATTTTCTTTTGAGATGGAATATCTAGGAAGTGGAAGTAATGTCTTAGCATGTTCCAAAACCCATTAGAATATTTTCCATTTTTTTAAATGTAAACGTCCAACAAATGCTAGACACCAGTTCTTTCATTCTGTCTTCACTTAAACCACAATTTTACAGAAGGTAAAACATAAACATTCAACCAATGCTAGACACCAGTTCTTTCATTCTGTCTTCACCAGAACCACAATTTTACAGAAGGATAAACATCATGTTATACAATGCATGCCAACTCAAAGTTGTGACTTATTTTGAGGATCGTTTCTCAATACACAATTTCTTTTGGACATGGAAAATACTAGGAAGTTTGGCAGTAGCTTGTTCTAAAACCCATCAGAATATTTTCCATTTTTGAAAATTTAAATATTTGATCTTCTCCACTCAACCGGTCAAAACCGGACCAAAACCGGCCAATTCCGTACGGAACCGGTCATTTCCGGTTTGAGACACTGGTTTGAACCGGTGAGGCCCCAAAACCGGTCGGACCGGCCGGTTTTACCGGTTCCGGTCCGGTTTTTGTAACGTTGGGTGAAGGTAGTCCAACAAGCAGTGCCTCAAAAGAAAGGGAGCTGGCCAGATCACCAATAAGGAACCAAAATATAAGAGCTTCCCTTAATCAACGTTCAAGTTTGAGGAGAAGCACATAGACCCATATATCTCTATGAAGTCCCCAATATAGAGCATGAAAATATCATCAGAAGAGTGGCTTGAATGAAGAGTCACTTGGGCTACACTAGGTGGTGTTACAGCTTTAGTACTTGGGTCGAAAAGTCCCAATCCACTAGCGCTATCAAGGAGCAACATCTGAAGAATGCACCATTGTCACCTCAGTGCAAACTTACCTCACTTTTGACCAGCTCTCGAGGTCAAGGGGGGCTTCCTTAGGGTCGATTAGATATGGATTATGAAGAGAACTACGGGGATTAAAATGTAACTAAGTTAAATGTGTACGATTAGACAAAGTTATAATTCCCCAAATAGTGCTTGAACATGTAAAAATAGAAATGTCAAATACATCAAACACATAACTGGAAATACTCAAGATAAAATTTGAATAACAATAAAACCATGGGCATTTATATCATCAATTCTGGAAATTAAAAGATATTTGCAAAAGATAAACCCACAATAGATCAATGCCAAAAGTGGTTAAATAGTGGATTCATTTGTTGCAATATAAACAAATCCCAAAATTGAAATTAAAGATGGAATAAGTTGCCCAATTAAAAACTTAGATTATGTGGCCCAAGTTGAGGCCTGTTATCACACAACTTGTAGTTGCCCCACAAAGGTGTCAAACTATGAATCAAGAATACGCAAGTGTAAATTTTCCAGATCAAACTATGAATCAAGCTAAATCACCAGATCAAACTATGAATCAAGAATACGTAAGTGTAAATTTTCCTTTAATATTCAAACTAGGGCTAAACAGTGCATGCAGATCTCTACTGATAACCACACATGAATATCTTTTACAGTATGCAACAAAATATAAAACTGAGAAATAAATCACAACATTACATCACAATATTGACGCTATTATTTTGGGTATGGAAACCCCCGGAAAAACCCAAGATGGGAAAACCGGTGCAACAGTCAGATATAGATTTTATTATGAAAAAATATGGAACTTTTACAATCACTGCAAATTCACCCAAACCTGGCAAATGCAGTACCTGGCAGAATCACTAAGCAAATCCCAGCTAAACCTCAACACCCTCCTGTGTGAGTATACGGCCCAGTTGTACGAAGCTCGGTGATCCTGTTGCTCGCTCCTCTGTCTTCTCAGTTAAATCCTCTATCTAACTTTCTCTCCCTGTTTGTATCCTGTCTCTGTCGAAATACAAGTGTGTCCTCTCCACCAATTGATCTCTCTTTTATAACTTTAGGTAAACCGAAAACCCTAATTTCACTTTCACTTTAACTAGTGTTTCACTAAAGTTAATAGACAATTAGATCACTTTAGTTATTTTTTAAAGTAAACTTAGGAAAAATAATTAAATACAATTGGCTCCTAATTTAAGTCTTCTGCATGCAAAAACACATGCATGCAGGGAGACCGTCCTTGTTGCTACTAGTTTAACACTCCCTCTCAACAAGGAAGGGATTCGATAGCAACCCCAACTTATCCCTGAACTTCACAAAACTCTGTCTGCAAAGTGCCCTGGTGAAAATGTCCGCCCCCTGCTCATCTGTTTGTATGTACTCCAACCGAATGGTTCCCCTCTAAACACAATCTCTCAAGAAGTGGTACCTGATATCTCTGTGTTTGCTCCAGTTATGGAACACTGGATTCTCAGATAGCCTGATGCCACTCTGATTATCACAGTGAACTACATTAGCCTCTAGCTCACACTCGAACAACCCTGCAAGTAACTTCCTCAGCCACATACCCTCACAAGCAGTCATGTTGGCTGCCATGTACTCAGCCTCTGCCGAGCTCAATGCAACTAACTTCTGCTTCCTGCTGAACCAAGAAAGAACCCTTGATCCAATGCTGAAACAACAACCTGAAGTACTATTCCGTTACTCTACACATCCTGCCCAGTCAGCATCTATGAAACCTGCTAACTATACACTCCCCTTGCACTCATAAACCAATCCATACTCCACTGTACCTCTAATGTAGCTAAGTATGTGCTTCGCAGCCGTCCAATGCATTCTCCGAGGGTCCACCATGAACTGACTCAAAGAGTTGACTGCAAAGTTGATGTCTGGTCGAGTGTTGACCAGATACATAAGCGATCCTATAAGTTGACGATACAAGGTAGGATCAAATCCGTCTGACCCTGATGCATCAATCTTCCTCAAGTTGGAAACTAGAGGTATGGCCATAGGCTTGCAGTCCTCCATCCTGAATCTCTTCAGGATCTCTACTGCATACTTCCCTTGTCCAATGAAGAAGCATCCATCTCTCTGCCAAACCTCCAAGCCCAAAAAGTAATGCATCGGCCCAAGGTCCTTCATCTCAAACTCCACTACAAGGTTGGACTTGCAGTCTCCAATCGACCTCTCATCTCCTATCAAAAAGAGATCATCCATATACAGGACCAGTATGAGAGGCACCTCACAGTCAAGAAGTACAGGTTGTGGTCAGCCTCACTCCGGTGAAATCCCATCTCTCGTAGATAACTATCAATTCTCGAGTACCATGCTCGAGGAGCCTACTTGAGCCCGTAAAGAGCTTGATGCAGTCTGCAAACATGCGTCTCCCTGTTCTCCACATCAAACCCCTCTGGCTGCTCAATATACACCTCCTCCTCTATCACTCCGTTGAGGAAGGCAGTCTTGATGTTCATTTGATGGACACGCCAACCCATCTCAGCTGCTAGTGAGATAATGGTCCGAATGGAAGAATACCTGGCAACAGGGGCAAAGGTCTCCTCATAATCAATACCCTCCTTCTATAAAAACCCCTTTGCCACGAAGCGCACCTTGTACTTCTCCATGCTTCCGTATGCTGCATGCTTCACCTTGTAAATCCATCTGGATCCCACCACCTTTTTCCCTTGTGGCCTCGGCACAACCTCCCATACCTGGTTTTCCATAATGGAGTCATACTTCTCAACCATAGCTTCCGGCCACTTATCATGTTGTGCAGCCTCCTCGAAGCTAGAAGGTTCAAAGTTAATCAACTCTGTCATCGATGCCATGTAACTAAGCCTCTCTGGTGGTACACTCCGTCTAAAAGATCTCTATGGAGGATCAACCTTCCTGGAATCCTGTACTGTGGACCTATACCACTTAGGCCTTGGCCTAATGTCAACCTGTTGCGACTGTTGGATATCCGTCTCCTGCTGCAGCTCATCCTCAATGACTGTAGGATCCTGTGCACTTGACTCCCTCTGACCACCAAAACCTATGCTCTGTGTCTGTACCTGTACCTGTACATCTGGCTCCTCCAACTTGACTCCCGACTCCTGTGCTGGCTGTTGCTTTGTCGGTAAGTCCAAAGATCTCCGCAAGGCCCTGTCCTCATCGAACTGGACATCCCTGCTCACAATGATCCTCCTGCGAGCATGGATGTAAACTCTATATGCCTTCGAAATCTCGTTGTAACCAACAAGTAACCCCTTCTCTCCCGAAGGGTCCATCTTCTTCCTATTGTCAGCATGAACATGACAATAGCAGACACTACCAAATATGCGAATGTGACTCACATCTAGCCTAGTGCCTGTGAAGACCTCCTTCGCTGTCTTCCTCCCCAAAGCTGTGTGGGGACACATGTTCTGAATGTATACTGCAGTCATGTATGCCTTGGCCCAGAGGAATAGCGGTAATCCCTGATCAGATAGCATGGCCTTGGCTTCTCCAACCATTGTCATGTTCTTCCGCTCTGCAACTCCATTCTGCTGTGGGGTATGGGGCACAGTGTGCTCCTACTTGATCCCCTCTGCCGAACAATACTCCATGAGCTCATTGGAGGTGTACTCACCCACGTTGTCTATTCTCAACACCCGAATCTTCTTTCCTATTTGGTTCTCCACAAGAGTCTTGAACTCTCGGAACCTCCTAAAGACCTCTGACTTGGCCTTCAGGAAATAGATCCAGGTTTTCCTGGAATAGTCATCAATGAAGGTTACGCAGGAACTGTAACTACTGAACGAATGGACACTCATAGGTCCACATACATCCGAATGCACCAAGTCAAAGGGCTCCTTAGACTTGTGCTCACTCTGTGGGAAAGGCTTCTTGATGTTCTTCCCCAAAGCACAACCCTTGCAATGGTTATGCTTTTCCTCCTGTACCTGAGGAACTCCAATGACTGCCTGTCTCAAATGCTTCAGTGCTCCATGGTGTAAGTGTGCCATCCTCCTATGCCACGACTCACTCTGCTTGTTGTTGCTGCTGCTGACTAGAGCCTTTGCAAGCTCAAAGTGTAATCTATACACTTTTGTGCTCCTTCTGCCAATCACCCGATCCAAGCTCCTATCTGACCCCTTGGGCCTGATATATACTCTTTGGTCACAGAACTTCACCTAATATCCCTTGTCCTCCAGAGTGGAGACCGATATAAGGTTCTTGGTCAGTCCTGGAACATACAACACATCAGCAAAACTGAATGGTTTGCCAAACTCCCTCTAAAATGAAACAATGCCAACTCCCTGTGCCTGATACAGCGCATCATCACCCAGCTCAACATGGATCCCTGTTCCACCCTCCTGCAAGTGTCTGAAAAATCTCTTATGTCCAGTCATGTGACTAGATGCTCCACTGTCGATGTACCATATACTGCTCCCTGTGGTGCTTGCCATGCAAGCTATCAAGCAAAACTCCTCGACGAAGTTTTTGCTGAACTCATCCACCTCTGCAGATCCAGCCATCTGAGTGTTACTCTTCTTCTTCCTGTCTAGGCACTAGGAGGCAAAAAGTCCCTGCTTGTGGCAGATAAAACACTTGACCTTTGACACGTCAAGGTTCTTCTTACCATCCTTCTTCCTCTTTGCCTTACCTTTGCTCTTCCCTGTAAGGGCTAGAGCCTCCTCATCCACAATTTGTGGGGCACTGCTGGATGAGCCTGATCCTTGACCCATGCTGGTCTCCTCCTGCACAAAGTCATCCCATAGTCTCTGCCAATCAGGGAGCTTCTCCTTAGCCACAACACCTTTGACAAAGGTGTCCCATGGCTTAAAGAAGCCATTGAGGGCTATCCGAACTAGCTCCTCATCCACTGTCTTAGAGCCAACAGCTCCAAGCTCATCCCTAATCTGTGTGAGCCTCGTGAGATAAGGCACCACTCCTTCTCCCTTGGCCATCTTGATGCTGCGCATCCTCTCTTGCAACACCATTTTTCGGTTCTCATTCTTGCTTTGGTACAGACTCTCCAAAGCCGTCCACATCTCTACTACGGTCTTCTTACCAGACAGGTGAGGGACTATATGGTCCTTCACTCCATCCATGATAATCAGCATGGCTTTGGAATCAATCTTCTTCCAAGCTGCTAGATCTGTCGGATCTGTGGGTGCAACCTTCGTGGAGTCAATGTGCTCCTCTGCATCACTGACGTCCAGGATCCTTGTGATCCTTTCTTTCCATGTAGGAAAGTTCTGAGCACCCTGGAGTCTATCCTCAACTCTCACTTGCACGGCCATAGTGAAGTGTACCTGTCAAACCCTAGATCTCCAATCTAAGTTTGTGTCTTCAATAGATCTGCCCCTGATCTATCATTGTTGCTGCAAATCTCTCAACTTTAGCTCACTAGAGCTCTGATACCATGTAAATTTTCCTTTAATATTCAAACTAGGCTAAACAGTGCATGCAAATCTCTACTGATAACCACACATGAATATCTTTTACAATATGCAGTGGAATATAAAACTGAGAAATAAATCACAACATCACATCACAATATTGACACTATTATTTTGGGTATGGAAACCCCCGGAAAAACCCAAGATGGGAAAACTGGTGCAACAATCAGATATAGATTTTATTGTGAGAAAATATGAAACTTTTACAATCACTGCAAATTCACCCAAACCTAGCGAATGCAGTACCCGACAGAATCACTGGGAAAATCCCAGCTAAACCTCAACACCCTCCTGTGTGAGTGTACAGCCCAGCTGTACGAAGCTCGGTGATCCTGCTACTCGCTCCTCTGTCTTCTCAGCTAAATCCTCTATCTGACTTTCTCTCCCTGTCTGTATCCTGTCTCTATCGAAATACAAGTGTGTCCTCTTCACCAATTGATCTCTCTTTTATAACTTTAGGTAAAGCGAAAACCCTAATTTCACTTTCACTTTAACTAGTGTTTCACTAAAATTAATAAACAATTAGATCACTTTAGTTATATTTCAAAGTAAACTTAGGAAAAATAATTAAATACAATTGGCTTCCTAATTTAAGTCTTTTGCATGCAAGAACACATGCATGCAGGAAGACCTTCCTTGTTGCTACTAGTTTAACAGTAAGGTGAGTAGCTATTAAACCCTAGATCAAAGGATGAAGCCACAAATTAAGGAACGCAAAAGTAGAGAAGAGTTATGGATGTTGATTATTCTACCCAATATGTTTTACTTAGTGACTTATGGATTTGATTGAAAGATTTAGAATTTGTGTGTTAATCCAAATGATCAACTTTAAAACCCTAGGAGGATTTAGGTGTGAAATTATAGAAATGCCCTAGGTAGGATTTGATAAGTGAATTAGGGTTTTTAACACACTTGATTGAATGCTTAGATGAGAGATATGACAATGTTTAAAATCCAAGCAAAACCAAAACACAAAACACTCAAAAAATCGTTGGCAAGACAAGGAGGGCGATTTGCATAGAAGATTAGTGCTTCGATCCAGTGGGAAAATGGAGTCAAAGGGTGACGCCTAGGAGAATATGAGGGTTTTGGATGATGGCCATCAAAACCCAAATCGCCAAATTTTGAATTTCTAAGTGTAATATGCCCCAATGAATTTTCCTAGTTACTAAATGAGGGCTTTTAATGAATTTTATTGATGAACAATGCATAGAAAATTAAATAGAGAGAAATTGGATGAGATACTCACCTAGAATTTGTAGATGTTTTCCTGGATGATAAGGATTGCCTCCTCATAGATCAAATGAGAAATTTGGACAAGTTCTTGGTTAAAATGACTTGCTCAATGACCCAATGCGTCCTCTCTACCTACCACACGAAGGGAAAACCAATAAGTATGACAAGGAAGATCGAGATCTGCAAAATAGAAGTGAATAATAGAGAAATGAAGAGTCATAAAGAAGTAATCACTCCCTGTCAAACCCGATTCGAAGCAAAACGTCAGGGTGAGTCCCCCCACCAATGCGCCTTCTCTCCAAATCACCTTCTACACCTGCAAATTGAAATGGGTAGAAAAAGATACAAGAAACTATGCCGAGATATCCCAGTGCAATAGAGAAACAGTTTCAATCATCATCTCTTTCTTTCATCCACAAAGACACAAGTGTTTGATCCCAAAAAAAAATCTCTTTATTCAGAGGTTCCAATGCCAGAACCCATGCTTTACAATGGGGGGAGCACCTCTCTTAAATAGATTGAGAGTGTGTCCAATTTACAACTAACATCCATCCAACGGTTGAAATTAAAACATCATCAACGGTGGAGATCTTTTAATTTTGTTCTACAAACATGGATCAATAAGACCAAGTCAAGTGGGGCGCACGTTTGCCCAAGGACGTCTTATTTAGACGTTATACATCAAAGTGCCAAGATATAACATAGTAATACATGAAGAGGGGTGCCTTCGGGACATAAATCACCCTAGGCCCCTATACAACATCATAATGTAAGATATAGCAATAAAGTACATCAATAACCAAGGTGAGGGGCGCCCCATGGGGGACATCCTCCCTAGGACAACCAATAAAATAATCTGGAGCATGAAACTGAGTGTGTAAACTGATCTAGAGAGCCATAATATATCATCAAAATCATTCCCAAGGCATTTCCTTGACCCCACTAGCCAAATCGATTTCCTTAGTGAATTTCAAAGTCCATTTTTTAAATGGTACAGTTTTCAAAAACAATAATAATCTCCATAACTCTCTTCCGGTTGAAAACTGTGACAAATTGACTACATAGGAGTGTCTAGATGCATGGTATTATGGTACTAGTGACTACTCATGCCCCCTGGAATGTTGTAGCTCCCTAGGAGCGCCATTCTTTGAAGCAATCTCGTAATAAAAATGTGATCTGACCCATAATAAAGTGATAATAATCATTGATCATGCAAACTGGGGCCAAACTCTGAACACCGAGACTATAGTATTGCTACTAAGCATGTCTAGAGCTAATATAATCAATGTTTCTTTTTGTAGTCAGTGCATTAGGAACCGTGTTTGACTTGGTCAACTGGGTTGACTAGGTCAAAACACCCACACTAAAGGTGAGATAATAATCTGAGCTTATCCTGCATGCATTCAAGGTAAGAGCTGCTCCAAGATGTATATTAAAACCCAACTAAATCATACAATCAGAATCATGGTGACAATAATAATAATAATAATAATAATCAACAAATATACATGTGTCCTTGAATGACTTTTGAATCTCCCATGAAGCCCTTTGCATATGCCATACTTACAAAGTTTAACCAATTTGCTAATGCTGGGTGAAGGTGGAAAACAAGGCTAAGGGTGATGACTTTTAGTTGACCTTGACCATGTGATCTCTCTGAATGATAACAACTACACACAACCACAGTGACATATGCATGACAAAGGACAATAGGGAATGGTGGTGTCTCACAAGTGGTTAAAGTACTTGGGCGTGTTTCCTTTAGGCTCTAACAAGTATCCAATTAACAAGATTTAGCAATTTATAAACATTTAACTTTAAGGCATTTATCAATTTAACACAAGATGCTAGCCAGACTCCAAAGGCAGGTGCCCTGGAAAGACTTCTACGCTCCAGAAAATGACTAAGGCCTAACCCCACTGCCAGCGAGAGTCCATAGCCCCGACAGGTTTGCCTCACCCTATTGCCCTATAGGGACAAATGAGCCTTACATCATATGAATAGATGAGTGCTAATCCTTTGGCCACTAACTAGTTTTATAACATTTACATTTAGGCATTAGCGCTTAAAAGCACTACTAAACGCAGCTTGCCTTTTGCAACATTTAGATATGGCGTTTATGCGTTCCAGTGCTTTAGCGTCTAAAGACACTGTTGGAAGGAGCACTTATTTTGAGGACTAAAGGAAAACCATCCGGTGAACCTGGCTGCACATCCCTTTCATACTAAATCTACAAACAAAAGGCAAGGAACCAGGCCACATACATCAGAGCCATAGACACAAAACAAAATGGGTCATGTTACCAACTAAGTTGCAGCTAGTTGGACTTTCAAGCGAACCGACAAGGTTTGAACAAGCACACTTGTTCATTCATCAGAGTTCAAAAGTCCGCCAGGATTTTTCTGGAAAATTTTTGAAAATTTTTTGTAACACATGTTCATACCCCCTTGGGGAAATTGTAAAAAATGTGTTAGCATGGTCAATTTTATAAAAGACTCGGCTTCATAGACTTAGACATCAAGCCGACTAGCCCAGAGTGTTTTTTCCCTTGGTAATTATTTGTTGTTGAACAAACGACTAATAATTTATGAGTTTTTCACTCACACCTCCAAAGTTGGGGTAGTCATCTTGGTGGTTAGGCCTTAAGGGGTTATTAGAGCCTATGTGTCAATGTTTATAAACAAGCTAGGAATTCGAATTGAGTCGTATGGACATCTGCTAGGTCCCCCTAGGTTTTTATTCAAGTCCGAGAAAATTATTTTTTCCCGCAAAATTAGGCCATTTTTTAAGGGTTTAATTAAAAAAATTGTAAATGTCATAAAAGATGGGTCTAGAGTCTGTTTTTGGCGTGTGAAGGCTCGTTTTCATGCTTAGAGCGTCCTCTTCACCCCAGGACCTACTTTTCATATGTTTCGGGCAGCTAAAACATCTTGTAGAGCCCGTTTTATCTAAAGATGCTACAAATTGTCATTTTAATGCTAAAAAGTGACAAATTGGCAAAAGGACAAAAGTCAAAATTCAAGTGGAATCTTAATGGTTTGATTTGGAAAGGATGGCGATCTTTTGCCAAGTAAATGGTGTTTTAGAGTTAGGAATAAAAAATGTGATTAAAGAAAGATTTGGAGGCTAGCGAATCACTCCAAAATTGTTGATTCGCCCATCTTATGACTCACATGTGGCAACCCACGCATGAAAGGATGTGTTAGCAATAGCAACCAATGGATGTTGGCAATAGCAACCAATGGAGTGTGAGCTCAATGTGAACCAATACGTATTGATTGAGGATCATATCGAGCGAGATTGGCATCAAAATCAATCAAGGCGTGTTGACATAATTTATTGGGGACGCATCATTTGTTGGTGGCATTTTCTTATTTGAGGGTGGAGAATCCAACGAGAGGGGGCGCACCTTTTGTTGAGGCAGCATCCACCTCTTGAGTTGAACTCAACTCCCAACTCAATCTCAATCCCTTGAATCACTCTATTTGCCGCCTTCATCTTCTGTTGGCTAAAGTGCCTCTCCTCACTCTTTTTTCTATTTAAGCAAGCATCTTGCTCATTGTTTTTCATGGTCAGAGGATCGAAAGTCTCCTCTCATTGTATTGTACTGCATTATTGTTTGGAATAAATAAAGGCTTTGGAGGTCTCATGTGGTGCATGGCTCAAGTGTTGGATGATCATTGTCTCATGTTGTTGCTGAGGTAATATGTAGAATTTATTTTATCCATTTGTTATTCCTTGTCAAAGCTAACCTTATTGAAGGTTTAATACTAATCGGTAGGAGTGAGTAAAGTAGTTTCTTTGCTCTCTTAGTTAATTTATGTTCAAGATTTAGAATTTTGCATGTTGATTTGCTTATGGGTATATGCTCTTCTTGCCTTGAGCATGAATTTTTACTAGATTTGACAAGTCTCTTGGCAAGTGTGAAGGTGTTTTACAGGTGCTTCTCTTGGATTTGTGTGAGATCTTGCTTGCTTCTCTCACTCTCCAAGAACTCATTGTTGAAGAGAATAGTCCCTTCACTCTCTACCAACGGACTCCATAGCCCAAGCATTCCCAAACATGAGCTCTTTCCTTCTCTCTCTCTCTCCTTCAAAATTTAAATTGAACTTTCCCCTTTGGTTACGTTTACTCACATGCTTAAGTAGTTTAGTTTCTCTTTCAAAGAATATCTAAAGGCTGATCTTTTTAAGCATGTTTCTAGATCTAGAATTATAAAGCATCATTCTTAGAATAAATCAAGTATTGTTAAGTACTTGTGCATATTTTTCGATCATTCAGTACTTAATTATTTTATGCTTTTAAAGTTATATTTAGCACATTTGGTGCAAGATGGGTGGCTGGCCTTTGTCTTTTGTTGACAGGACAAGGAGAAGTGTTGTTGGAAAATTGAAGATTTGGGCCATCCAGAGCCTTCCAGAGCAACATTCATTTTTCTTGCTTCATTCCTAAAACCTGTAAACCTTTGGATCCAGATTTGTAAGGACCAAAGGTATCCACCTCAAAAGCTTTGTAAATACCATAATAAAAGATTTTGGGTAGGCTCCTAAAAGCCCACTCCCCATGCCCCTTGGGGGATTTGCGTCGATGCACTTTTTTCATGGTTTTGCTATTATTAGTGTAGTTTTGCTTTACAGATACTTTGCCATTTCCAATTTCAATTTTATTGCAAAGTAATACAAATACTAACCCACTGCCCTATACTGGATGACTGAAAGGGAAAAGATTTGTGCAGTGTAGTAATTAGAAAATCTTCTTTTTTTGCACTCTTACGTTTAAAATAAACCCCCTTGCTTTCCCGAGTACAGTTCACGGACAAGGGCTTGCCCGAGTACTGGACCTAGAAAGAGATTCTAAGGATTTCTTTTCTAACCAAGAAAACATTGTTCAAAAACACTTAAAACCTGTTATCCACTAATTCTGCACTTAGTGGATTCCCATTGAGCCGCCAGTGATTGAACATGATGCATGTTCGTTTCCAAAGTTCAGAAGTTCAGTTTGTTCCAAAGTTAGCCAATTTTGGCTAGCCTTTTCTATTTTTTGTCGAATTGACCATACCCCATGGGGTTTGTAATAAAGTGTGCTAGTACAGGGGTCTTGAGTGGCTCAGTTCCCTTAGACTTAACAATCAAATAAGGTATTCCAAGAAGTTTTTTCCCTTGTCAATTATTCTTTTCCTTTAGCCGAGTAATAATCGATGAGTTTTTCTCCTGCTACCTCCAAAGCTGGAATGCCCGTATTTGGTGGTTAGGCCTTGGGGGGTTATTAGAGTCCAACATTAAAATATGAACCTACTAGACACTATTGCTATGTTCTATGGTCATTTCCTAGGTCCCGAGGCATGTTAAAACATTGTCCGAATAAAATTTTAGTAGTCGTCCTCAAGTTTTTTATTTTTTATTGTTAAAATTATTGAAAAATAATTAAAATTTTCAATTAATTAAACCATTTTTCCTATGGTTTAATTGAAAATTTTCAAAAAGTAATAATTAAGTGGTCTAGGGGTGGATTTTAGCAAATAAATACTTGTTTGCTAAGCCAAAACACTCATTTAACCCCTAGACACACTTCTCCTAAGTTTCGGATGATTATTTTTCACTTAATTGAATATTTCCTCAAATTCAATAAATGAGAAAAATTTAACTAAAATAATCATAAAAATATTAAATGGAGATAAATCAAAAACACTCCAAAATAAACCAAATTGAATAAAGTAAAGGGCTAAATGACATGGCAAAGAGCATCGGAGAAGATTCCAATCGTCACCAAATTGATCTGAGTCAATTTCGGAGCACAATAGACAACTGAGCCTTGGGATTTGCACCTCTCTCAGCTAACCTGGGCGAATTCCTTCTTTAGCACAGTTTTACTGGTTGGTGATGATTCCAAGGTGATAGGGTGGGCACCCTGCCTAGGTGGAGGCCACCTCACCCCAATCACATCTACCGGCACTCAATTCAACTCTAGATCATTGCATTCGGAGCTCCAACTACTTGATAGTTGCGCCCTCTCCTTCATGCTTGCACTAGGGTTAGGGTGGCTCTTCTCTTTTTTGTATAAATACGAGGCCTTCTTTCTCATTCTGGATGGATGGAAGGAACCTCTGCCTATTGTAATGCTGCTGCTATTTTGAATAATAAAGTTGAAGACTTTGGAGCCTACCTTGTGCCATTGGATAAATGCTATGCTAATGAAGTGATATTGTATGGTTTAAAGTTGCTCTGATTCATATTGTATTCATGTATCTAGCTTAGAGGATCATTCATACGTAGAGTAAGCATTTACAGTTGTTAAGTTGTTTGCTTATGATTTGTATTGAAAAGATATAGGAGTAACCGACTATATTCAGTTGTATTGAGGTTCTCTTAGTTTTTTCTTTTTCAAACATACTAGATCTAATCAAATTTTTGCAAGAGCGATTTTATAGTTTTGCAGGTCACAAGATCCAAAGGAAGCGTGGAACTAAGTTGTCTCCTCTCCTTCGGCATCCTTTTAGAAGCTAATCTTTGTTGCAGGGACTCCAAAGCTATTAGCAAAGAATCAAGAAAGGGCTTGACTTGTTCCATCCATCTCTTCAAACCCAAATTCTCCTTTCTTTCTAGTTACTTTGTTTTAATTGTGCTAATCAAGTAGATTTAGTTCTTTAAAGTTTTGTTCATTCAAATCTACTTATCTTAGCATGATTAAATAGATCTAGAAATCCATTCAAAGCTTCAACATTTAACTAGATCTAGGCTTTATTTTTTGGTATCTATTTCTAAGTACCAAAATTTTATTTTTAAAATATTTGATTTTTGTGCATACCACCATTTACTAAACTTGTTTACTTGCTGGTTTTTAGCAGGTCGGAGGAAAAAGAGAAGGAGGTGCTACCGAAAAATCAAGCTTGGGGCCATCCTCCTCCTTCATTCCCCTTCTTTCTCGAGCAGATTTTAGGCCTTTATTTACCCTTTCTTCAAAGATCGAAAGGCACTCTTTCTTTTTAAGCATTGTAACAAGTTAACAAAGAGCAAGCGGAATAAAGGCTCCCACACCCCACTTCCCCCATTTGGGGGAAGCCTGTATCGTCCCTTGCTTTATTTTTTTTTGCTTTTTACATGCATAATAATTGTTTAGAGTAGATTAGTCCTTTTGCTTTCATAAAAAGAAAAACTTTGTTAGTATAGTTTTATTTCAGCATTCTTTACCTTTATTCAATTGCTAGAAGAAAAAGAAGTAATCCAAAGTCTCTTGAATCTCACTGAAAAGTGGATCAAGAGCACTCTCTGTCAGAGAGGCTTTAATTTTGTCTTAGATTAGTTTTCTTGCTTTTATATAATTTGTTAAATAAAAGGAACACAAAATCTCTCGAATCTCACCGAAAGGTGGATCAAGAGTGCTCTCTGTCGTAGAGTTCATTCGCTTAATTTTTCTTTATTTTAGCAGTTTTTTCTTTTCATAAATCTCTTGAATCTCACCATAAGGCGGGTCAAGAGTGCTCTTTGTCGGAGAGTTGTTACAATGGCTCATTTTCACCATTAATAAGATTGAAATAAACCAATTTACGACACTGTGTATGCTCTACCCTGTTGGGATACCCAGAAGCAGTGTAGATTATTTAATCCTCACATTCTAATCCAAAGTCGCATTAATAAAATTTACCAACTTCCCCAGGCGAAAATCCAACGCCTAGATTTAAGTCGTTGCAGTGGCAAATTACCCAAAGGAAGCAGGAACAACTGGTCAATGACCTTGAGGTACAGTTAGGCTACACCTTTGCGGTGTAGTGTTGAACACCGCCTCAGAGATTGGGGTGGCTAACTGAGGGACTGTTAACTCAGGAAAGGAGCCTCCATTCCTCCTTAACAAAGGCATATTGCGACGGCAAATGGATAAGTGTTCTGTGACCCTTGCCAAGAATATGCATGTTTAATTATTAAATTCCATATGTAGAACATGTTTTGATTTAATATCCATTATGACCAATTGCTTGAGTATGCATAGGGCTTGCATGGCACACACCGGGAATGGGTGCACACTTTTCCGATGTTGAGTCATGAAAGGGTTTTCAATATTGATTACACCCTAGGGAGTGGGCGCACTCCTAGTGTCTCAATATTTGATAGTGAATGATGAGAAATGTGATTACAGTTTTTGACCAATAACGCTGATGAGTTTGCTTGCATTGCTTGTGTTGCTTGTGTTGACAGGCTAAAGGTAAAAGGTAAAATGGTAAATGGTTGTTGTGAGGGGTTGCGGAGTAAGGGTTATTGTTGATATAAGTGTATGTTGGTATAAGTGTATGTTGGGCTGTTATATGCCTGGGGATCCATAGTAGATCCTAGACCTAGAAATGGTCATGATAAAGTTCCAAGCCCAGTCGACATGAGAATGTACTGGCTGGACATTAAATATTTGATGTTGTGGAGCAGCCGGCGTGCTGACCTAACATCTAAGTCCATAGGTGATCCCAAGGCTTGCAAGGCGAAGCAGGATCCTGTGGACGAACGAGGGAATGCACAATACAGATAAGTATTGGATTATTTTGCTTATGAATATACATGTGTATATGATTGGTTATGATGTTTATCTCTAGAGCAAGATAAAACTGATGTGAATAAACTAAACATGTGAATCTATTCAATGTTTGGATATAGGTATCGTTGGAGCGAGGAACATGAGAGCATCCTAAGGGTGCATGTGGACATGTGACTGCCTGGAAAGCTCGGAATGAGTGGTAATGAAAAAGGTGCTAGTAAGACGGGGGAGTCCTAGCAGCCGAGACAAACCATGTGGAGAGACTCCATGGTTTAGAGGTCTGGAATGGAATGAAGACACTAAGTGTCATGACCAAGAAGGATTGGTCCAACATTCACAGTGAAGTGAAAGAGGCTAAGAGCATGAAGAGCCACAGTGATGGTGTGGGTTCCAGGATGGAACAAAACAAAGAGGGGAAAAACTCTTACTGCTCTCTCTTTCCTTTTGATTATATATATACATATATGTTTATGCATTGTGAAAACAAAATATTGTTGAATGCATGTATGATTGAAATGGAATGTGTGTATTTGCTTAAAGTAAATTGTGAATGCTGGAATAGTTAATTCCCTGCCCAGGAATGGACATGAATGAGCTCATGTGCCTGTTGGGAAGGCATGAAAAATATGAAATCCTCATTGATGAGACTTGGACTGTCATGCCAATTGGGTAATTAACTGACTGATTTTAATGACTATATTATGCTTGGTCTGATAGGATTTCAATGGTGCATTTCACAGGTGAGAAAAGTGAAAACCAGGTGGTGCACATTGATCATGGAAGCAGATCAAAAGTTATTGGACTTAGCTGGAAGTCTCCTTCAAGTGATTGCCAAGACCCAAGAGAATCTTGGGGAGATGCTCAAGATACAAAGAAGGCAAAGTGAAATGAACCACCAGATTTTGCAAGACTCCATTGGTTTGCAAAGGGAGGTGAAAAGCCTTCTGGGAGAAATCGGCAAGGGAAAGGAAGGTGGATCAGCAATGGGACATTCGTCCAAGCGACCCGATAAGAAACGGTCCAGGCATGAAGGCTCAAAGGAAATTGAGCAGGTAAAGATGAAGCAGCCAGTGAGATGCTGTAGATGCGGAGGACATCATTTACGCCGGGGCTGCCCAATGAGGGAACATGATGAAGGCAATAGCCGCAAAGTTCCTAGACTTCGGGATCAGCTGGAAGCTGAGAACCAGCAGGAGAAGTCCATGGAAGCCGAGGGGCTTGGTCTTGAATGTTCAAAGTAAATGATTGGACGAGGGACGGATCTGCAATTTTGAAATTTTGATGTGCAATTGTATATGTATTGTATATATGAAATGGAACACCGAGGACGGTGTTATTCCAAGGGGGAGGGGAATGTAACACCCCGGTTTTGACCCCGTTTGCATGATGTATATAATGTAATTAATCATGGTGAGGAGCTCAAGGCAAAAGCCCCACCATCGATTTGGTTGTGAATGTTTCGGCAATAGGGATAGTTGCCGATGGTATGTTGTGCTATCCGGCACATTATAATTCGGCATCATGTAAACACGCACATCAAATAAAATGAACCATAACCAGCTACAGCAGTGCAACGTTGAATGAAAAGGGCATGGTTCCAAAGGATAAGGGGTGGGGGATGTCAAACCTTGGTTTATGGGGGAAAAACCCATGTGTTGCCACCTTGCTATGTCTATGCCATCTTCCCTTGTCAACCTCTTCAATGTCTTGATTTTGTTAGTTGGGGGCAGTTATTGCATGAGGAAACGTGGGCATGGGGAGGCGTGGATTTTGGCAGGCTGCTATCAGTTCAGACGGTACGCATGCCCAGCGAAGAACCATCGTTTCTCTCACGCCTGGTCTCCACTCTTCCCACCGCTTCTGTTCTTCCTCACGCGCGCCTGGCCTTCACCACCACCGCCATCTTCTTCGTGGTCTGTTTCCTGCTTGCGCGCAGGGTCGTGGTCTGTTCATGCTCACGCGCAGGGACCCTGCATTGGTTTTGCCCACGCCGGGGACAAGAGAAATCATGGCTGTCGCTTGGGATTCCCGGGTGCAGGAGCTATTTCGCGCTCAGGGACTGTGTGTGTGAGTTTTCCTTACTGATTTGCGGCCGTGCATTTTGTTTTCCTCTGTGTGTTGTGGTTGGGTGCAAGTTGCACTCACGCACAGACTTTTTGGGGCGTTTTTCCCATGTCGTGAGTGAGCTGCTGTGTATGTTTTGGGTTGCTGTTGTTTTCCCATGATTTGGGATGCTGTTGTGAGTCCAAATTCTGCTTCCACTTTGGACTGTGGATGTGTAACTTCCCTCAACGTCTGCATTGAGGAATTGTGTGTTGCCTTGTGGGCTCGTGGATGCTGGTGGGTTGTTGATTCCCACACCTGTTGGCTTCTCCCTCGTTGGGACTGTGTAAGTTGCCCAGCCGTTATATTGAGGAGTTGTGTGCGCCGTTGGCCGAGTTTTCCCTGTTTGGAACTGTGGAATGCTGCTATCATTTATTGTGTGTTTGGGCTGCTGATATACCCTGGTTTGGGTGTTGCAGCTGAGTTGTTTGGCCACTTTAGGGCCAAGAACAACTCTGAGTTGCCTTGTAGGCTTGAGCTGTGTCTCACCTTTTGTTTGGGACTGCCACCGATTGTCTTTGCCTTCTTCACAGGGATGGGAAGGGATGGTTTTGCTGCATGTAAGCAGTGGTTGGTCTTCGGACTGTGCTGGCTTGGCCGATTGTGGAAGGCCTGGTAAACCCAGTGATGCTGGTTTGGCTGAGTGTATCCCCTTGGCTATGTGTAAGCCTGCAATTGACCCTTAGTCCTTGAGGAATCATGCCCAGCTTGGGGGTGGCAGCGTTGCTGAGAGATTGATGAGCACGTTGGCCTATGGTTGGGTGGAACGTTGCAGCGACGTAGCTGGTTGCGGGGCAAGTTCTTCATCAAAAGATAAGTGCTGCTGTTACTTCATCTCTGCAATTATATTGATGTTTAATGAATTATAATGAACATGGGGATGCTGGAATGTATATGTTTGCTTCCGCTGTATGATTAAAGAATTATGCATCTGTGTATGCTTGTATGTTTATGCATCTTCGCATGCATTATGTTTAAGCTTTGTAATTTCAGCATTGATCTCTTATGTTCATGTTCATGGGGCTGTTTGCCCGGTTGAGTGATTGGTGTTGGTCGCGTCCTCTTCGCCGGTAAGAGGGATGGGGACGTGACAATCTTCAATCTCACAAGTCTCAGTCATAAGTCAAGGGATAAAATAATCACGAATGAGACTAGATGAATGGGGACAAGTGACATATGGAACAAGCATAGCACGATAGACTAAGTTTGTGTAAAGCATGGCATAAGCAATGACCTTCAACATTAGATTCTCCAATCAATCATAACACAAGTTAGACATTAGTAAAATAGACAATATAAGCGACATCAGTAAAACAAACAATATAACCATATGTCACCATAGTCATCATAGCATAACAAGTCAAAGGTGTTAGTATACATCAGAGAGCAAAAACCTACCAAGTAGCAATATACCTGATCCCACCATATGCCTGTCTCTACCTGAAGTGTCAATCTGTCAACTATGTACCATCTCTACTACTCTGCTCGAATGAACTATGAAATCACCAAGGTCGTCTCAATGGACTAGCAAATCTCATTCATGGCTAGGAAATACTCTGTATCTGTTGCAAGGAACTAGGCTCTAACTGTGGCTCATCAGGGAAAAATGATCCATGATGTATCCCCATCAATATGTCTGGCTCAAAGGATAAAGAGAAAATCCATATGCTGCATCATAGTAGCCCAACTACAACATATGGGATAGCAAGGCCTTGCTTAAGAATATTTTTTTCTGAAATAATATGTCACTCAAGGTATTGGATTTAGATGAAATTCCAGATTTCTCGAAATGATAAGAATCGCTTCTCTAAATGTGGAATTGATTCAATGTCTTAATACCAATGCTTCAATTAGAAGTTCAGACAACAACATCTCATTTATCGATGATTAAATTATCCAAATATATGAAAAACATTCCAAGAGTTGTGTAAAAGAAAAACTTAGCAAAAGGAACAAAATTACACAAGCAATTTCCAGATTTAAGAGTGAACCATTTAACCGTATAGGTGTACTTAGATAAAAATGAAACCATGATCCAATATTAACCAAATGAACACTAAAATAACTTGCTTTTAAGATGTGTTTGTTGTTATGTACTGAAGCAAGAACAACTCAAATTTCCAAAATTCAGTAGATAGTAAAGAACCATGAAAACTGGGAATTTCAAGATACTAGATGCCCATAATGATTCCAGAATTAAGATTAGTTTGCTGTTATAAATTTCCAGAATTAATTAAAATGAATTATGAGCCATATGACCACATAAATCAGCCATGAAACATAAGTGAAAAAGCCAAGAAATTTAATGTGATTATTCTAGCGTGAAACCCTAACCTAATAATGTGAATTTATGGAGTTATTAGGACTGTTTTACTTCTTTTGTTTCTGTTGTTATTAAATGAAGACAAAACAGAAATAAAAAACTAAGAAAGCGAGCCTTAAAATGATGTTAAAGTATGAGAATTTACCTTGGCATGATGGAGGAAGAAATCTGAATTGGAAAAATTATTGCAGCCTTGAAGAAGCCAGATTTCACCCTACAAAACAAAATGAAAAAATATTTTTTGGAAGTTTGTGGGTGATGAGATGGAGTGGTAGACTAGTGCCTTTCACCAATTGGGAAATGGGGTCCTAGAATAGTTCTTCTTGGAACACCTTTAAAGCATGACAAACTCCTCCCAAGCCTTTGGTGTTTCATGCAAATCCTTCCAAGGGAAAGTCACCCTAAATCATACACCTTCAATATCTAGATTCTATTATACACCCTAGCCTATGCAAACTTGAACTTGCAACCCCTCCTGGATGACAAATCGCAATCAAGCTATAAGACTAGAACATGTAACAAGTAAAGAGATTATACCCTAGTTAATTCCAATGGATTAAGATTACCGTTCTATTGATGCATTTTGATCTCTGCAATTCTCAGATTGATTTGGGACCCTGGGATTACAGTGACTGGTAGTTTGGTGATTGCTAGAGGATGCTTTCAGGAGGTCTATTGTGATGGTACCTCGTTTACAGCTTGGTTGGTTACTCTACTTATAGGAGGCTTCCATGGGATATTTTGTGATGGTACCGTGCAGTGCAGTGCTTTGAGCAGAGGGCACTACAAATCTCCTAGGATAATTTGGGACCCTGGGATCATCCCCAGATTCAGTTGGTTCAGTTTGATTGATTGTGGAGTTGCGTTGGCATTGCTTGAGGACAAGCAATCTTTGGCGAGGGAGGACTGTAATGTTCCGTTTTTTTTATAAAAAGGGAATAACCGAGGACTGATAGCACTAGCAGCAGAAGGTACTTCAATTCAGTATTATTAAGTCATCAGTGTAGAAGGAGGGCCATCAGAGTTCATATCCTAAAGCATGCAGAGCATGCAGGCCTTGTTTAGTCAGTATTAAAGTCAACATCAAATTAGAATTGCATGCATGCAAAAGTGAAGCATAAACCCTAAAAGTGACATGCAAACCCTAAAAGCATATGAAGATCTATTTAAGAAGGGTTATGGGACTAAAGGAACTATCTATTGTTATTGTTGATTGATTTTGGAGTTTCGAGCAGTAGTACAGCGTGCAGCCGCAACAGTTGGGATTGGAGACAGTGTCTTCAGCTAGCGAGGATTCAGCAATGAGATATTTGTCCTAGTCTCTTATTGGGATAGATCATCCAGGTTTATCCATTGTATCCATCATATACTACAGTATTCGGAGATCCAGCACATTCCGAAGGGTTATTAGCAGATCCACGTTTTGCAACCGGAAGTAGCAGGGAAAACACAAAAGATATCGCTGGGACCACAAAACCCAGTCTTTCCTCTACATGTCAGCTTTCTCTTTCTCAGCAGGCCTATCCTACGATATGCAGTGATTATCAGCCATCAGTTTGCTCACCGGGAGCAGCTATCAGCCAAACAGATCAATTGGGGGCGTGAGCAGTGTTACCACCTAAGTTGTACTTAGTGGTTTTTTATCAAGTGAGCCTGGTGAACCGGACAAGGATAACTTGTTCGGACTTCAGAAGACCTTTGGAAGTACTTCTGGGAAGTGCTTGTTGTACTATATCACATGTTCATACCCCATGGGGGAATTGTAATAAATGTTCTAGCATGATAGTGTCTGTGAAAGACTCGGTCTCTTAGACTTTATTTGTCAATCCGATCAGCCCAGGGTGTTTTTTCCCTTGGTTATTATTGGTTGTTGAATAAACGACTGATAATTTCTGAGTTTTTCACTCCATACCTCCAAAGTTGGGGTGGTCGGCTTGGCATTTAGGCCTATTGAGGCTATTAGAGTCTATGTGTCAATGTATAAACATGCTAGATATCATGGTCGAGTCATATGAACATGTCTAAGTCCCCCTAGGTTTTTTCAATTTTTCATTTTTTTAGTTTTTTCAGTGTTTTTTATTAAAAATTTAATTTTTCCAAAACTTGGGCTAATTTTTTAATAGTTTAATTGGAAAATTTGATTTTGTAATAAAAGTGGGCCAAATAATCAGTTTCAGTCATGTAGGTGCTCATTTTCAAGCTAAGAGCACCATGTAAACCCATGGACCCACTATTTCCTAGATTTGAGTGATTTTCCATCACTCAGGTCAGAAAGCCCCAAAAATCAATTATTGATTATTTTAATTAATAAATTGATGAATAATGGAGCAAATCCAGAATCATAGATCAGTGGATCCTCAGCCGATTTGATTGAAATCAGTCAGATATGAACCAAATTGACTAGATCTGACAAATCCTTGACTGAAGAAGGTGATCAAATCAGATCCAAAGTTGATCTTCAGCATCCTTTATGGGGAATTTTGTCCTCCCTCTCTCCTCCACACGTTTTGGCTCATCTGGATGAGTTTTGGTGGATGCTTCAGTCAACAGGTTGAGGTGTCAGTCAGATCAGCTCTCCAATTGACAATTGCACTCAGTGAGACTCAGATCTGGCTCAATTAGACACAGATCAGGCATTGATGGACTCTCCTTCAGCTACAGTGGTCTATCTCCTTGGGATTTGTGCCCCCCTTGGGCTGGATCTCCTGGTTTTTGTATATATCCAAGCATAAGCCTCCTCTTCCAAGCTAGTGAGAACGGGGATTGAGGTGCTGCTGCTATTGTACTGTTGTTATTGTTCATTTGAAATAAAGAGAAGCTTTGGAGGCAAGACGGTGTTGTGCCATTGTATGTGTGGATGATCATTGCCATCTTTTTTACTGAGGTAACATGTATCTGTGTTCATGATTTGCTAATTGCTTGTGGATTCGTTGCTAAGATTGATAATAAGCTTATTATAATCTTGATAGGAAAGGTGCTTTTCAATAAGTTTATTGGCCATCTCTTTCCTTTGATGCATGTTTAGAGATCTAGATTCAGCATGTTCTATAAGCTTATACGCATGTTATTCTGAATCTCTGTGTATGTACTAATCGGATCTCACAAGTTTTTTTCGGCAAGTTTTTTTATTTCAGTTGAGCTACAGGTTCCTAGATTGGAGAGGATGCTGATCTAGTTTGCTTCTTCACTCTCTCCAAAACCTTCCAAAGGCATAGTCCCTCGACATTCCACCTGAAAGCTCCACTATGGATCTTCAAGGCTACCAACATTTCTCTCCTCCTCTTCCTCCCTCAAAATCAACTCTTTTACCCGGTTACTTTGTTCATAGCTTTGATATTGTTTAGATCTATCATCTTAAAAGTAAATTTGACATAGATCTATCTTCTCAAAGCCCATAATCTAGATCTTGCTCTTAAAAGGTTTCATAAGCATTCTAGATCTAGCTTTAGGGAAATCGTCGTTTTTGCATGGAATTTTAAAGAAAATTGGTAGCTTGCATGCATTAGATTTATGTTTGCTGTTATAAAAGATAAATCTAGCAATCAGTGCACATCATATTGGCTGCCTAAAAGGCAAGCCAAGATCCCAAGGAAAGCTTGCTTTCCTTGGTTCCTTTTTTACCTTTTTTAACTAGTTTTTACTTAGCATTTTTTGGTTAAAAGTAAGCTGCCCCAAAGGTACTTTCAGAGTGCTTTTGGGCATCTTTCAGTCTAATAAGCTTGCTGGTTTTTGGCAGGCATAACAGAAAAAAGGAGGAGTTGCTGCTCAAAAGTGACTTTTGGGCCTCTGAATCCCCCCAGGGGTCTCCTTTTTTGACTGAAATCTTTAATTTTCGTACTTTGTAAGCTCTTGATTTCATTCTATATAAGAATCAATGTCACGTCCCCATGCCTTGACCGGCGTAGAGGACGCGACCCAACTACACTAGCACAGCGGCTAAGAGCCCATGAACATGTGAAATCATAAAATTTACCTAACAGAATGCTTAAACATATTCATTCAACTTTGGACACGCACACATGAACCTTTATCATGCACAAATGCAATTATCTACCAGACACAGCGGAAACATCATACATTTAAGCAAGCATTCATTTAACATGTTCACCATTTTCATTAACAGAATTTACAATTGCAGAGTAAAATGGGCAAGATCACTTATCTTATGAAGAATTCGATCCGCAACCAGCTACGTCGCTGCAACGTTCCACCCAACCATAGGCCAGCGTGCTCCTTAATCTCTCAGCAATGGTGCCACCCCCGAGCTGGGCATGATTCTCCAAGGAATAAGGGAACAACAGGCTTACACGTAACCAAGGATACACCAAACACACAGCCAAGCCAACAGAGTTGGGTTTATCAGGCCATTAAGGAGCTGGGGAAGGCAAATTGCTAAGCTGGTGAGCTCATTACAGAGCCAAGAACACCTACACCAGAACTAGCCTGACCTATAAGACACCCAAACACACCCAACACAAGGAATAAGTCCCTTCTCTGCTACACAATCCCTCAGGCCCTGTATTCCCTTCCAGTGCTATTCAGGGGTGATGGAGAAGAAGGCCATCCCTCTAGCTCTGTCTGTGTGGTTTCCAGCCACCAGGTTTATCAAGCAAATCTAAGCCAACATCCTTGCTCCTCTCACAGTCCGAAGACCAAACATTGCACTCAGGCAATTAATTAGCTATCACAGCTTAAACAGGGAAAGCCAAATCCTGAATCGTTCTTGGCCCTATCGTGGCCAAAACGATTCCCAACGAATTATAACAGTCCCCAAACTTACCACAGACACAGCTCGTGACATGGGAAAGCAACAGTCCCAAAAGAAAAACGTATCAGCATACATTACCAGCAACGTGGGAAACAGCAGCCCGTTTTGGGCAACGAAGTCACCAGAAGAAATTACACAGACCACGCGGGGAAGGAATTTACAGTCTTCTGACCTGTGCGTGAGGAACAGCAATGTAGAGCCCACAATTCAACCCGTGAGGAAAGGTTCCGCCCACACCATTCACAAATCCACAGAAGAAAACCGCGTGGGCAAAACCCAGGATAATTCCTGTGCGTGAAAACAATGAGCAGACATATGGGAAGTGCGTGAAGGTGAACAACTACAGGGAGGACGCGAAATTGCAGTGCGTGGGTGTTCAGCAACTCGTGGAGAGAAGAAGAAAATCCCCGTGTGTGTGTGATAGTCGTTTTTCCTTTCCATTCAGAAGTCAACTATGGGTGGAGTGTGCGTGGAGGATTGGACTGACAGTCCAGCCACCCCACTCCCAAAACAATTAACTGCCATAACTTCCCTCAGCTACCAGCAGAAATTATTAATTGAAGGTGGTTGGAATAAAACAAAGGAAGATGACACATGGGTTTTTCCCCTTTTGGCCCAAGATTGACAATTTCCCTCACCTCCTTATCCTTGGGAAAATCATGCCCCTTTCGATTTAGTTGCCGCGATCGTAGCTGGTCGGGTTCATTTAATTAATTATAGATGCATATTTACATGATGACCAACATAATATATGCCGCATGCCCCGACTTACCATCGGTGACAAATTAAATCCAAAACGTAGCATAACCGATCAATGGTGGGGCCTTGGCCTTTAGCTCTGCACCATGATCATTACAATATATACATCATATACATCTAATGTAACGGGGTCAAAACCGGGACATTACAATCAAGAGGCATCATATCAGTTTGCTAATATTGTAACCACTGGTAATAAAAATAATTTTTGAATAGGCTCTTTCGAGCCCATTCCCCATCCCCTCTGGGGGGATTTGCGTCCGTGTCATTTTTTGCTTTTCGTTCATCTTTTTCAGTCTAGCATAGTATTAATCTGCAGGGTAGTATACTTTGATATAAAATCAATTCCATATTCCATTTCTATTGTTTTCAAAGTAACTTTAATACTTACCCCACGAGCCTCCTTTTGAGCCGAAAGGTGAAGAAAGGTTCGTGGTAGTCTAATTAGAAAATTGTGGTTTGCTCATCTTTTTACGTTTCATTTGCTATCATCATTTGTTTCAGTAACCATAATAAAATCAACCCCTCCTTGATTCCCCGATTGAGGTCCACTTGGACCGAAAGAGGTTCCTGTAGGGTTTTCTTTTTAACAAGAACATCCATCTCAAAATTTACTAAAATTGACAAGACTCCGGTGCGTATGCTTTGCACTTGGCTGCGGTTCGTCCGATCAGTCAAGCTGTATCAAAAGCATTTGAGTGACTAGTATAATTAGGATTCACTTTCCCAAATTGACAAACCATCAGGTGAAAATCCAACACCTAGATCAAACCATTACGGTGGCAAAATACCCAAAGAAAGCGGGAACTTCTGAAAAGTGACCTCGGGGCGTCGATCTCTGTCACACCCTAACGGGTGCGTTATGAACAATAGCCCCAGAGACTCCATTCAGCCCACATATTCCTTGCGGGTAGCCGTGAAGGTTTAGTTTTGGACATACTCCAAGTACTCTCGGGTATATCTGGAGTCCACCCCTTCACCTAATTTTAATCAAATCATATTTTCACATTAACTTAAAACGTACCAAGAGGCAATTGCAAAACATTCACTCCAAGCACATGCAAGTATATTGATTTCTTTTTGACTCCATTTTTTAAGGCACTGGTTATTTTCTTGCTATATATTTATACTGTGTCTCAGCATTGTGCTTTCGTGCGCTCATTTTGTATCTTGTGTCG
>LPNX010593559.1:484262-536293 GCA_001517045.1 Pseudotsuga menziesii | reverse complement strand
CTTCCCATGTTCGAACAGAAGAAACGGTTTCACATGGAGGCTATGGGTGGAGAGTGTAGACGAGATAAGAGTAGCGCATGGCCCTCTCAACGCAGGCGTAGAGAATATCTCAACAAGCAGTGGAGTGAGAGCAGAATGGGGCTGAGCGGAGTAGAGAAAGCATTTTACTCAGAGTAATACTATCGCATCACTCATGAACATTAGAGCAGCCAGCGCATGCACCAATGCATGCAATCTGCAGACTGAGGAAAGCCCAGGGTGCAGATAGCAGCAGAATGCAGACTGTACATGCAGGAGTTATGAATCGCTCTAATACCACTGTCAGGTGGAATAACTCCCGAATTCTTATTATTTCTCCATAGAATGCCTTTATTTATACATCTACAATGACTCTTGGGATCACACATCCGAGAGTCTCTTCATATTCCTAATATTTACAATAACGTATAATCCCGACGGATTATATTCCAACATCTTGTCATCTGTGGTTGTTTATGGTTAAATTGCAAACTCCTAAGTAACTCATTCAGTTCAACATCGCCTTAGTAACTTAATAGGGTCTACCCCCCTTGGCTTCGTTAGGAGTTGAGCCTAAACGGAGGAGTCAAGAACAAGGTGACAGCCTTGACTCGAGACTTGCCCCCAAGGACACACTGAGTGGCTTGAAGATTTCTGCCACGTGACCCAGGTGTGTGTAAGGCGGCAACAAGCAGCAAAACTGCTAATCAATTCACTAGGGCACTTAGAGCCAGCCAAACCTCTGCATGTGCCAAGCCATCTCTCTAGCATCAGCAGAGAGACAAACTCAGAAAGTTTCAGCCCGAACGGACCTCTCCTCCTACAAAAACGTCACCTTCAGTGTGGAGGGTTTTTACGGTACTGTGGGGCGGTAACACCAGAGGAAAAGAGCATTATTAGACCACCCATCCGGATCCTTATGCATGTAGCTATCTCTGGAGTCGTTATCAGCCAGAATATCAGTGGTAAGTGTTAATTTCTCTCTACAAAACCCTAACCCTAATTCAGCTATATTTTAGGGCATTTTTGCATGGCAAGTTTGCATGCACAGTTATTTTGCAAATTTGTATGAGATTGAGTGCGCGAGTCAGCACTATCATAGAACAATAGAGAATATCACTATTTGGGATACTACAAGATTAGTCCCTTTACTTTAGATCTAGCTTTGATAACCTAGGACTTAGGGATCTTAACTTTTAGCAAGAGGGAATATCTCCCATATGTTTCCAATTTAATTTAGCAGCATCAACCTAAGAGTACTAGACTCTTTTAGCTTTATTGAGACATCAGTACATGGGAATAGTTATGAGACCTTAGGTTGTTACTAATGACAGATCATTTACAAAAGGAAAAATGAAGAGGGTGGATGAATTGGCTAGTGAAATAAAAAATGGCTAGGAAAAATGTTATGAAATAGGTGAAATCACTTAATCTAGTTCACTAAAGTACAACTTAACCTTCAGAATGACACACCATGGACTCATTAGATTAAGGTAATGACTCATTACCTTACCTAGACCATGGGATGAGGTAGCACTTCATATCATAAGGTACATTATCTGTTAACAGAGGCACAGTCTAGTATATGCATGTCACTTCAAGTTGCTAATGCATATGCATTATCATCAACAAATTAGCATTCCTTACTTTCTACTCCATTGAGAGGATGGTTGTCGAAGTCCAAATAGGTAGGTCAATGCCTCGCACATCAAGGACTCATTAGATTACTAGTGCTTGATGCCTTATCTAGTAAAAGCCCTAGTGTAACCTAGGAACAATTGCTGAATTTACATGGAGAAGAAGTTCAAATGACACAAAATGAAAAGGCAGCAGAATCTCCTAAGAAACAGTGTCATGAGAAAGATGTGGAATCCTCTGAGAATTTCCTAAGGGGAAGTCCGAGCCTAAAATGCCTTGACAAGACCCTAGACCATGCAATCAAACAAACCCCACAAAGAGTTGGAAGTTCAAACTGAAGAAAAATTATACATGAGAAAGAAGCAAGAGTGAAGGTCCCATGGGTTGATGCAGCAAAACCCTCCACTTTACATATTGTTGAGTTGTTAATTCAAATTGGAGATTCCCCTGTTCAAATAATCCCAGAATCTTTGATAGAATCAAGGGTGCCCATAGTAGAGGAGAGGAGAGAAGAAAGCAAAACACCTCTACAAAGACTAGGGCACGATCATTAAAGAGAACAAGAAACCCCATATCACAACCCCAAGGAAATGAAAAGGACACAAAGCCTACTGTCATGTCAACTAAGGAGGTCAAATAATTTCTCAATCGACTCAAAATATTAGAGGCAAAAACTACAAAGCGGGAGGCAATTGCAAAATCAAATGGCAAAGGGACCATTTCCATTGAACATCATAACCGAGAAATCTCCTCTGTGAAAGAAAACCTGAGATTTTGAAAATGCAAAATTTGGATACCATGAGACGGCTTGAAGCTAAGAATTTTAGTGGGAGATACAGAAACAGCAAAAAAAAACGGATGAAAAAGATGATAAAATCACATTGTTGAAAAGCTTGAATGAGATGGGTACAAAGTATGCAGATGAGATGTTATCATGTAGACCACCCGTTAGGATGTACACTCACTACCTGAGGGAACGATGGTTCATGTTTTTCCCAGAGAGAATTGCCTCTCATATACCTTTTGAGTAGGAACCCCAACAGGAATTCTGTGAAATCCACTTCAGTTGTACTCCAAAGAAACAAAACATGTTGTGTGAATTCTATTTACACAACTATGCAGTCTTACAATCCCTCAGATGGTCCCCTAATCCTTATGCGGGAGATGTGTAGCTAAGTGAATTTGTCTCTTGGTTCGAAAATGAGGAAAGCATGTTTGATAGCGATGCTGTGAGCATTAATGAGAAAGTGAGAGCGATGTTTTAGTATCGTTTAGTTGGGGAGCAAGTCAACATTGGCACCAAGAGACAAATTCTTAGCCCACTTCATCGTATCCAAGAGACAACTTGGATACGGAGAACCGAACTTTGAGCCCAATTGATGATGTCATTATATCTTGGTATCAGTGTATGATGGAATAAGCTAACAGTGTAGAAAACCACACCTCCTTTCTGGTGTTTTTCCGTCCTAACCAGTGGAAATTTTCAAATTTCAGCGTTAGATTGCTGAAATTGTCGTATCGAGTTACTCTATTCGGCGGAAATCCATCTGCAGTCTCAAAGTTTGTATTGCAGCTTTACACTGACAAAATTGGGAATTTTCATCGCCAGATTCCTTCAAGCTGCCGGACGGACGGGCTGTTTGCTACGCGACTAGATGGCTAAATTATAAAGCATCAGAGCATTACATTTTCTTTGATAGAACTGTAAACAACGGTCCCTATCTACATAGCATGACGAGCTACGATGAAGTGGAGTACAGAAGAGAGATATCAAAAAACCAGAGCAAATACGCCCTTAAAAGTAATCCTTTATCAGTTATATCAAAATAGGGGTGAAATTTCTTCATGGCATAAGCCGAAAGTTGGAAGCTACCTGGTGTGGATCCTGAGATGGAATGATATAGGCATCAATCTTGACTTCGGCCTTGTCGAAAAGCTGTCTCAGAGCGCTCAGTTTTCCATCGACAGGTCCCTTCTGTTTGTTCTTCCCACCTGAAGAAGAAGGCCTGGCCAGCACAGCGCCCTCAGAACTTCCGGCATTCATTGACCGCGCTGTAAACCTCAGCTGCTGCTGCCAAGGTCTCATGAACCGCTTGGCCTCGCCGAAGCTCCGTCCGACGTCGAGTCTTTTCGGGAGAAAGGGGGTGGCAGTCGCGTAACTCCGAATTTCGGTGGCGCGCCCCTGAACTCGAGTGCACGACCTCCAGGCTGAGAGACAAGGTCGAGCCCAAACTGCCGCTGAGGCCTCCATGTTTCGTACACCGAGATCGTATCTTCGTTAAATCTCAAATTTTATTTCGGGCGAACTGATTTGAGTCATGCTTTAGAAGTCGAAGTAGAACAACTATATCCACAGAATAATCAAACTCACCTACCTTCATTTTCCTTGCTGAATGCATTGCTTCTAAATCTGTGTTTATTATCTCCTTTTTTAATTATTGGCAAATTCTTTTTTTCCAAATTTTAACTAATATATCTTAATATCTTCATGAAGCAAAGTACATTAGATACAAGTTAAAATATTAAATTTACTTTTCCTTTACCTTTAACTTATTTTCTTAATTATTACACATTGATTTTTAATTTAAGACTATATATCTTCATTGGCATTATATGGGAAAAGGAGAATATACCTACATATAATATAAGATTGAAATATATATTTATCTATTATTATAAATATAAATAAAAAGTCATGTAATGTAAAATTATTGATAATTTAAGAATATATATTTATTTTACAAATAGAAATATAATTTTATTTTAATTTTGAATTGGTTCAGTTTTAAATTTTGCATTTTAATTTTTTATGGATCTTTTATATTTAATATATTTAAAACATTTTTTTGTTGTCGATAAGAGAGATGGTCTTTCTATTTCATATAAGAAAAAGAGTTACATATTTGGGCTCATTGCGGAAACAGGGAGTCGAGCCATGGCTATGGAACCACCTGAGAAAGGTATGCAAAATGGTCAATACCGAGCATCTAAACATAACTACTGTTGCCCAACCGTTGAAGGTTGACAGTACAATACAGCTTAAGAAGTTAACATAAGAGAAGGAGAGACTTGTGGGGAGCATGAAAGACAAAACAAAGCAGAGCAGTTAGAACCTCCTGGAGGATTCAGCCTCATCCTCCAAGGCTTTGTTGGTGTTGGGATCCTTATCATCCTTATTGGCTCTGCTAAAAGGGGGCTCAAAGAGCTGCATGAGGCTTTTCATGTGAATTAGCCATTTTTCAGCATCCTCTTTGAAGGTGTTGATTGTGAGGTTCACGCATTCTCCAAAGCTTTTCGTTTCACTCATGGATTTGGCCAAAATGAACTTCAACCTCCAATAGTTGGACATGGTGATATCATGCCCCAGTCTGAGCCTGAATTCACAGTAAATTTCTTCCTCCATGGCAGCAATTGATTTGCGAATGTGTACAGGAGCCTCTTTTTTTAAGAGGGCCTCCCAATCGACCTCTTGGTTTCCAGCTCCTCCCGAAGTCATCGTCAAGGCGTGCTGGTGCTGGAGTCCACACGCGAGGTCTGCTAAGGCGTGTTGGTGTTGAGGCGGGTTGTTGTTGGAGTCTGCGCGCAAGGTCTGCAACTCTAAGTCCGCAGCTCCAACTATTGAAACTCTAAGTCTGAAACCAAAATAACTGAGAACAATATTTCGCAAGTAAGAACCTCCAGGGCGTTGCCTAGCCTTGGTGACAGGCTAAGGATTCGTCCCAACATTCTTATAGCGAGGAATTCGGCGACCCCCAGGCTTAGTGCCATGAATCTCAAACAATCCCCAAGTTGGATGCATGATATCTTTCTTATGGCCTGACTATTGCAGGGCAGATTTGGCCTTGGGCATGGCGGGCCTGTTGGTAGCATGGCTCACATGAGAATGAGCAAGTCGCACCTTGTGCGTAACTAGACGGGAAGGACGTGCATCACTCACCACAGCAGGGGAAGGACATGCATCGCGATTTACCGAATGGATCAACTGGTTCAGGATCAAAAACTATTCATCATCATTACAGAGATTGTGGTGTTTCGCAGCGTGTGAGTCGTCTACCTGCGCTGCAGAAGGACCCTGCAGCATGGTTTAAGCCTGGGAGGGGACCGAGTGGCACCTTCCACCTCGACATTTGCCCACTCCTCCCGAGACCTCCTGTCCTGTCCTCAACAGCTGTCAACCATCACATGCACACCCGCATCCGGGGATATTTAAAACAATTTGAATATAAATTTAAGTTATTAATTTCTAAATTCATTCTAAGAAAATGCTTAAAATATAAGTAAATATTAAAGCAATAATATTAATAAAATAGGATTAAGTTGTATCACCTTGGAATAACTTCTATGGACATTATGGATGATATTCTAAATAATTATAACCATGAAATGTGAAGGCATTTAGCCTAGCTTTATTTTTTAATAGAAAAAATTACACTTTTATATCAAGTATAAATCAATCCATTACATCCTTCAAAGGACAAAAGTTGTCTATCACTATATCAAGCCTAGCCCCTTTAATACACCAACCAAAAAGTGAAAGAGATAACCAAAAAAACTCTTACACAACCTGCAAACCCAAAAACTAATCATGGCTTTTACCAAAACTATTTGCCACATGTTTTTAACTATTTACACAGTTTTAATAGAGCTCATTCTTCCATCAATGGAGACAATATACAAAACCATCCAAAAGTTTTCAACTACCTATTAAACCCCTAAAATAAAATAGACCCTTCTGAAGTGATATTTGAGTCACATATCTTAGCATATAATAAAATGTTTTTTGACAAATCCAAAGCAAGATTAGAGAGACTATTTGCTTCCACATTATATTCTCTATAAACATGTTGAAAAGATAAATCTTCAAAGTGTACCTCGATCCTAATAAATTTATCTTTCCACCCTTCAAGAGTTGCCACCTAGAGCTAACACTAATGATTTGCCTGATCTATTATCACTTTAGAATCGCCAACAACCTGCAAATGAACAATATTCTTAGCATGAACAAAGTATAAAAGGCTCCATAAAGCAAGAAGTTCCCCACAAGCACTAACCCTTGCCATAGTTCATTTTCAGCTTGAAAACATGTGCCTCCCTCAAGATCAAATCAGCACCAACCCCGCATTTAGAACCATTTTCTTATGAAGCCCCGTCAAAATACCTTGTAGGTCATGTATTTAAGAATGAAGGAGTTCTTACAAATATGTTTTGCATGTTTTCCATCCCTTTAAACATTTCACCAAAAAACTCAACAACTTTGATATTGACCCTCACTACATTCTTTTCCTTGCCCTCAAAGAGAACATTGTTCTTATGTTTCCAAATTTCCCAACAAACAAAGCAAGGTAACTCTCTCCATAATTTAGCTTTAGAAATCCAATATCATAAGCACTGGGATAAACATTGAAAAGACCAACTCGGAGTTATTTTAAGCCCCTTCTTTACTTCCTGCCATGCCAACTTTGTAAAAGAACAATGAACCATTAAACAATTAACAAACTCGGCCTCGTTGAAACAAAGAAGACACGTGTTAGGCCCATCACCTCCCCTCTTTACAAAATTATCCCAGTTTAGAATTTTGTTTTCCAATGCAACCAACATAAGAGTTTGATTTTTAAAGGAACATGTTGTTTATGCTTAACATCGACATGCTTCTGAAGTAGTTAGAGCATGATGTTAAAAGCAAACCTACTGAAATTTGTCGCAAAATCATTCCATTTACTATGTCATGTCCATGGAAATGTACTTATCATGTCTACACCTTTTCTTGTTCATTTCGCCACCATATGAACCCTTCAACATTCTAGTTGCATCATGTGCATCATCATGGTTTGGGCATGTCATGTTATGTCCTGGAGATTAGTCATTTTATGCTACACATGTCGTTGTGTCATGATTTTTACACCACTGAGTTTAGCTCGTCGCACTGGTTGTACCATACTTCGTTTGGAAAAATCTGAGCCCATTTGACCCCTTTAGCAACTAGTCAAAGTTTCGGCTAGTTGTAGCATGTTAGTCGCATGCATCAATTTCGCTCCCTCCATTAATTCACACAATGGATTTGTCCATCAGTTTTCTTGTCACGCCTTTGTCCTTAAAGTTTGAATATCCACCTTAGTTCTTCCTTGTAGAAAAAAATCCTATGTCCTCCATTTTGAAAAAAAAAAGACCCCCCCTCATGCATAAAGTTTACATATTTTATCATCCCACCATCCCTTCTTATAATTATTCATAATCTCCATTTTAATTTCCCCTTTCCAACCCCTTTATTTTCCTTTTCTACTTTTTTCTTAATTCCATATCCTATTATATTGTCCCTACCGTTCCCCTTTTCCATAATCCCCTTTTTAATCATGGTCCTAAGTATCCCCTTTTTCCCCACTTTTCTATAAACCTCTTTTGAGCATTTAATCCCCTATATATCATTTTAATTCCTCTCCTCATTTGACTTCACCTTTTCTCTAATCCTTATTTCCCCTAAAAACACTTTTTTTCCCTTCCCCTTTTGTAACTTCGCCTTTATCTCCGTAACTTAAATAAACCCCTCATCCTTTTACCCTTTCCTCACCTCATTGTCTAAAATACCTATTAAATGCAAATCGAGACAAAAAGGAGGGGCACCCAAAATTTTAAAAATATACATTTATACGAAATATGTTGAAGGGAACAAACCCTAGACTACACGTAACAATAAATTAAAACTCAGCACGCAGTAGGAAATGAAAGGACGAAAGCAACATGGAGGGGAGAAACCCTAGTAGAAGCCGAGACTTGAAAGGAGAAGGCACGAAATGGTAGACAAATACCATGTGGAGGGAGAGATATGGCAATGCATAAGTCAACGACATTACAATGGGAAGACCACCTACAAAAGGGCACATTAGGGGAGAGACTCCTATTGTTGTGCAGGGACCAGTAATGGTGTCGATTCTTGTCACATCAATACCCAATAAATGAACACTTACACACCATTCACTCACAAGAGGGTATTATTTAAATGCATAAATAACCATCAAATTATCTCCAAAAGTCTTCATTAACTGACTAGGTAATAATTGTCTCCAAATAGTCACTTTAATGCCAATAATACAAGCCATCTTGTCCCATTTATATCCAATCAAGTCCTGACACAAATACAAAATAAAACATCAAAACATCCTATCTTGTTAAATCTACAATTATGTATTTCCCATCATATCATTCCTCACGGATTGCCTTTGGAGCAAGAAGACACAACAAGCAAGCCCTTGTATCCTATCATCCATTAACACCTGCAAGCTGCAAAGGGCTTAGAGGTCAACTTTTGGTCCATGTTTTCTCAACAATCCAAACCTACCAATGCAATAAATGACACCTAACCAATAAAACAACATCAAATCCTCAATTAGACTCTTTGAAAGCACACGGATCAATAAAATCCAATTCTCAACCATTGGATCGTAGTCAACTCAATCCCAAACACTCATTCTGAAATTCATTCAATTCCATGCACTAATAAGTTTGAACAACCAAAAACTATAAACCAAAGCTCTTTGCCCACAATTGACTCCTATTTGCATTCTAGGAATTCAAACAGTGCATCAACACTATTAACAATCAAGAGATAGACATTCAAACAATACATCAGAAACAATCAACAGACTAGACATTGATACAATGCATCAACACTATCAACATTCATATAGTGCATCAACACTATCAACATTCATGCAATTTCTAGGTTTCATATCAATCAACCTCATAAATTTATTGTTTCCTATTATTCCTTCTATGTTTCAACAATATTATCTATGTTATTTTCTAGGTTTCAAAAGCAATAATGTGCATGATGCTAAATAATAATGTTGTAACCGTGTCTTTGTTCTCAGCTTCACTTTTACTTTATGAGTTTCTATAAAACTTGACTATTGAATCACTTATACATTTATTTGTTACTCTCTTGTCATTCTAGGTATGTTGTAGATTGTTTTTTTCACTTCATAATGAATTCATTAACTAGGACTATCCATGACATCAACGACATCGAGAGAAATAAAAATACATGTTTCTTAAATTTATGAAATTGAAAATCAAATTAAAGATGGTATATTCAAATGATACAAAGCACACAACAATAAGATTAAGCCTCGCCCATCACCTACTATTAAGGACAGTAGAGGAGGGGACTCATCCACGATCGTTGGATGCCTTCTTAACAATTCTGAACACTTCTTAGGCATCCAAGAACTCATTCTTTGTCACCTTTTAGTGTTTGAATATGTTCCTAAGTAAATGAATTTATATGTTTTACTAAGTGACTATAACATAATACCCATAGGGGAGGGGCTCCATTAGTTGTGCACCATCCCTTTGTCCAAATAAATAGCTAAGTAAATGATAGCTATTCAGAGCCATGTCAGAACAAATGGATAGTGTCATGTCTTGGTTGGGTTTTGCGCTTTATTGTGCTTTAATTCACCTCGATCCTTGAGACCATATTTCCCTTCTATTCCAGGTTTCAAATTATTGAACTTTGACAAAAATAGATTATAAATCAGACCAGACAGAGTGGGATTAAAACAATCAATTTTCGTAGTTTGGGAATGCAAATATCAATAACATAAATCAGACCAAACAGAGGAGGGTTGTAACAGTTATATTCATTGTTTGGGAATGCACGCAACAATAACATATTAAGTATGATAAGGGTGGTTTGGAACACCTCAAACTTTTTGAAATCATTATTGTCATTATTTGTAATAGTTACAGACCAAACCGAGGTGGGTTGTAACAATCAGTGTGGTTGTCTGGGAATGCACCTAACAATAACATATTAAGTCTAAGAAAGATGGCTCATAACACCTCAAACTTCATGAAATTATCATTGTCATTATTTGCAATAGCTACAGAATCCATTGTGAGACGGTTGTTATTTCCCTTATCCAAAATATTATCCTTAACCTAGTGCAATCTTGTCATGGGATGAAGTGTGCGTGTTACAAAATTGCACAATGCCTTTGATTAAATTGCCTTAGCTTTGCCGTGAATATTCACTATGTTGTTGGGAAACCCATATTGCGGACTAAATGTGTTATCATCTTTGCAATGTACTATGTTAATTAACTCCATTTGATTATAGCTTTATCTAATGGGATTCATATGTCTATTACGTCAAGAAAATGTTGGCAGAAACTTTGTATTTAATACATGTATCTGTAATAACCGTGCAAGTTCTCATTTCCATGGCAAAAGTCAATAGTGCTCCTCATCTAAGGAGAGCAAGATATCGGGGTGCACAACTCTAAGTCATTGAATCCTCTAAGGAAATTATGAGAATGCTCCAGGAAATTATGAGAATGCTCATGTAGTTAAGATGGATGGTGTGGTTCTACCATCAACCATAATAGATGAGGTGGATGGTGTGGTTCCACCATCATCCACATTGCCACCATAACCGATAGTGCCACAATCTTCCATAGTGAAAGGTGTCAGTGCAACAACAAAAAATCAATGTTATAAGTAGGATGGACAAAACAGGACATGAGGGTTGCAATTGACGACGTAGAATTCAATGGATATTTAGTTAGAGTAGCTACTAAAAAATATAATATTGCACCTTCAAATATCCATTACTAGATAAATGGCCTGACCCATACCAAGTGAAGAGGGCCTCTTATTGTTATGAATGTAGAGGAGGAGGATGAGGTGGTTGTGTGGTGTAAGGAGATGGCGTAATTAAGACATGGGCTGGAGTTGATATTATTGAAATAAATCATTGCATAGATATGTCAAGGGAGGACTAACCCATTCAAAGATGGGATTCTTGGTAAATATTGGTGGGATGGTTTTAAAAGAAGGCATCCAGATTTAGTTTTGAGAACAACAGAGGGCTTCGACAGAGACAGGGATGTAAATTTGTTACCTATAGTAGTGACCAGATTCTATGACATTCTTACTAGTGCATACGTGAAACACCTATACACTATTACCATATTTGGAACTGCAACGAGATAGGGTTATATGCAAGAAGGAATTGTGTCATGCGGGTCATTTCTAAGAGAAGGGGCTGGAATGTGCCAAAGATTCTGCCTAAGACCAAGGAATGGATAACCATTCTAGCTTGTATGAATGTGATTGATTATTCAATCCCTAGATTTTATCTTTTCAAGGTTAAAGCTAGGGTTACAAAATTATATCAAAAACTGTGAGCATGGTGCATGCATGGCTACACATCCCCATGCATGGATGACTAAAGAAATTTTCGTGAATTGGCTATGCCACTTTGCATCATCTATACCAGGTAGTGTCTCCCCTTGAAAGAGACACCTGCTGATTTTAGATGTCCATGGCAGCCACATTGCTCTGCAAACAATTGAGGGTGCCAACAAGTTAGGCATTGACTTGTTAACACTTCCTGCCCACACTACTCACGAGACGCAACCCCTTAATATGAGTGTGTTTGGTCCATTCAAGTGATTTTCAGGTCAGAACAAGCAGTGTAGATGTCAAAAAATCCTAGGGTAGAGGTGAAGTGATATGAGTTAGTTGAACTTGCAAGTAGATATCTTAAAAGGGCACTCATAGCCTCAAATAAGGCTGGATTTAGGCAAACATGTATTTAGCCATTGAATTATGATGTTATTATGCATGATAGTGGTTGTAGCCAGGAATTTGTTGTGGATGGTTAGGAAGATGTTAATGGCTAACAACATATGGATGGCTAGGAAGATGAGAAGGGACAAGAGCACATGGATGGAGAAGAATATGTTGATGCCACAGACAATATGTTGTCTCTATCTCAAGGAAGATGACAAGGATTTATTAATGTTGATGATGATGAACAGGTAAGCGCTACACAATAAGATCACAAACCAACAAAAGATAACATGGAGTGAGGCGATGAATTCAAAACACATATGGATTTTGTTGTGCATAATAATAATGACAATGATGATTTTAACATGGTTGATGGTTTTCATATTCCAAGAAGCAACAATGATCCATTGACATTGCCAACCCAAGTATCCCAACCATCATGGATGGCAGAAGCACTTGGGCAGACACATTGGCATGACCACCAATGATGAAAGCATGAACATGCCTTCGGAGACAACAACCATGCCCATTTTCATGTTGGTGATGGGTTGATAGAAGAACTAGACATAGGTAGTGAGGAAGCATCTGAAGAAGACAATGCAACTCAAGCAACTATCCTAGTTGATCATGTACCACTGTCGAGGAACACACCTAGACTTTGCCAATTTCTAAAGTTGCAAGTGGAGAGAATGACAACGAAAGGAAGTCAAGGATCAACTGCCATTCTCCAATTGGGCCAAATTTCATAACTACTAACTTCATAAGACTACCTCAACCTTTTGGTTGAATCTGAAAATAAGAAACATGAACTATAGGAATAAAAACAAAGGAAGAAAGATACCACAAAGGAAAAGGAGGAAGAAAGGATGATTGCAGCTAAATAATGAGCGCATGAAAGGATTTAAAGAGAGGAAAATTAACAAGAAAGAGAGCATCCGAATTAGTTGGAAAGGTTAGAAAAGGAGACAAGAAAAGCTCAAAAGATGAACCAAAATATTGCAAGATAAACCGAGGAAATGAACTGCTAGCTAACAATACAAGAGGAACAAAGGAAAGGAACATGATGGCCAACTGATTGGAACACAATTTGCAGATAGTACACACTCCTACTAAGATATTATTAACATTCAAATCCCCCACTATCATCAGCCTGGTATTCCCCCCCCCCACACACTTTATTCCTACTAGTGTACGTACCAATTCTATGTTTACTTATCCAACACCTCCTGCTAATTTGGGGGTGCCAAGCACAAGTCAAACATATGGCTATTTAATTCCACCTTGGCTGTAAACAACAAATTGACATCAATCCATTGCTAACAACCCCACCCATATTACTCAAACATGGTCAGGAAGGCCACACTTCTTGGCTTAACTAGGAAACCCGACAAGAATTAGTGGTGAAGGTACCCAACAACATAAGGATTTGGATATTTGGTGTATATCCTAACCACATGCAGTGTGGGATTTGATCCGAAGGAATTTTGTTTTTTTCTGCAGTTTCAATCAGTCACCAGGAGGGCTTGACATAAACTAAATCCTAGGTCACAGTTTTTGGTTGTCTCTCTACTCCTAGATTGAAGAAAATCTAAAGAGTCTTCTATATGTAGTTAATTTTCTCTAGATTTCAAGGCATTATATTTAGCTATTTTTAATGTAAATGCAATATTGGTTAAGGCAATTCTGATTTCTATATCAATTTTGAAGTCTCGATATTAAGCATTGTTTATGAATTTTCGGGACAACATATTTATATGGTCAAGTGAATGCAACAAGCCATTTGGTGTGCTAATTCGGTTCCTAAGTGGGTGACTGTAGTACTGCTTGTACTTGACCATATGCTACACTGAGGTTGACACAACAAGATGTTGAATTGCTAAACATGTATTAGGTGGATGGATCTAAAGAGGACACTAGTCCACTATATACTAATTCAAGTATTTTGGCATATTTTTTAGGGGTAAATAATATAAACAAATAAGATAATAAGTGAAAAAATGACACTAGTACAATGTCATCAACTACTAAGCTAACAAGAGAAGTTTGTTTAGGTTCCTAAGTGGGTGACTTCCAGGCTGCTAAGCTAACAAGGGAAATACTGTTGAGCGAGAACTAATAGAATATGTGAAGTTGCCAAATCTTCATATATTTAGCTGCATAATTCAAAAGTGTGTGGCTTCAAAGTCTCAACAAACAACAAAAATATCATCATTCTAATAGCTAAGAACACCATACAATGCACATTCCTCAACACTGAATGAATCACCATGCCAAATTACAGAATTGTCAACAAACACAATGACAACATATGATAACAAACACAAATAACCAAGTATTTCTTTGTAATGCAAATCCGATTTGTAGTACCCACAAACAAATTCATATGCATAACCCTCCAATACCCTTACCCTGGGTACAAATTCATCATAGAATACAAATTGCAAGACCCAATTACAACATGTAGAATATGCAAGACCCAATTACAACATGTAGAATATGATAGATTTATCACAAAATTATCCAAAGACCTAATTACATGCATGCAAATCAATTATTCTTAGAATGGTATGCAAAAACCTAGCAAATATCCTAGTTAAAATAACTATAAACAATGTCTCAAATACAAAATGACCTGCAACAACATTGCAAATATTCATGTTTACATGATTGCAAATAGAGTATCTAATGTAGACAAACCCATCATAAAAAATTAGCTAAAATGTAAGCATATTGAATCTCCTCATAAAGGTTTTTTGCCATGTAATTGCATACCATAACAAAAAATATGCATATCGATACACCCTTGAACGAAACCTTTAACAATACCCATAAATATCAAGTCAAGCCCTCAACCATTACGGATGGCAAAAAAAACCAAAATATGTAACACCAAGCACAATCACAAATTCCATAAGAAGGTTAAGAGTGTTGATTAACACTACAAGTCGGTATGACAAACGGCACCAAACATAAATAACCAGGCGTTTCTTTGCAATGCTTGCAATGCAAATTTGATTTACAGTACCCACAAACAAATTCATATAAAAAACCCTCCAACACCCTAACCCTGGTACAAATTCATCCTATAATACAAATTACAAGACCCAATTACAACATGCAACATATGAGAGATTTATCGCAAAATTAGCCAAAAAAAAACCAATCACATCCATGCAATTCTATTCTTCACAAAACCTTATGTCATAACCTAGCAAATATCCCAATTAAAATCACTATAAACACAATCTCAAATTAAGATTAAGAATGCTAGCATTGTAAATATTCATGTTTACATGACTACCAACATTATAAAAAATTACCTAAAATGTAAGCATATGGAATACCTTTATAAAGGCTTTTTCCAATAATTGCAGACCATAACCAAATATGCATATCAACAAACCCTCCAACAAAACCTTTAACAATACCCATAAATATGCAATCAAAACCTCAAGATAACACACAAAAAAAAAAAGGAAAAAAAAAATATGCAACACCAAGCATGGTCACAAATTCCATAGGAAGGTTTAAAGTGTTGATAAACACTAGAAGCCACTAGGATGAAAACCCTGCTAGACTAAAATCCATGGAACGATCGACCGCCAATTTTAGGATGTCCCAGCTTTTGTCAGCTCCAACCGCCTCGAAGCAATGCGTCCTTCCCAACCAAGAGACACAAACTGGGTCAGCCGAAACCATCTTGAAATTGCGCTGAAAGCCAACATAAAATTCACTAACAAATTGCACATCAACCCACCACAAAGTTGCAGTGAAAACCCCAATGAAAATCTTGACAAAGTTGCTTTGAAAACATACTTACGCAAATAACAAGAGAATGTCCACAAAATGGCTCGGAATTGAGATGGCAGACGAACCAAAGAACATCCACAAAATGGGTCGGAAATAGAAGAGCGGACGATCCAGGAATCACCACCACTGAGACGGCCTTCAAACTCTTGACACGGGGTGACAAGGCTCCTTCAAACCAGAAGCAACGACGAACAGGTGAACAACAACAGAACACAGGAAAACAATAATGCAATGAAGGCGGATAGGTAAAGCACCAGTCATCAAGAACATCAAACCAAACTGCGATGGGTTAACCAGAATAGGGTGTGCGAACCATTACCGAGGTGGTGGAACGCCCACGCTCCGACCCCAGACAAGATTGCATCGAGGTTCGGAGAATGTTCGGGAGAAGCGAAAGACAACTGCGAAGATTGAGGTGAATTAAAGCGCAAGACCTAACCAAAACATGGCACTATCCACTATGACATGGCTCTGAATAACTGTCATTTACGTGGTTGTTTACGTGAACAAAGGGAGGGTGCACAACGACTAGCCTCCCTCCCCTATGAATAAAGAGAACATTGAGAGGGAGGGCAGCCTGTGGCAAATCCCTGGTTGATGGTAGAGAAAATAAAAAATTTTAAGCAGAAAACCTAACCCTAATCCACGGTACCAGCAGGATTAATCACAGGGAACCACAGTGAATTGGAAGAGGTGGCAAGGAATATCTATGCAAAGACAACAGTAGGCAACGAAATAAAAACACAACAAAAAAGGAATTGAAAACGCCACCAAGAAATTCACAGGCAGACTGTGCATGACAGGTCGTGACAAAGAGAAACGTCCTCCAGGAAGACATGAGAGGCCAAGCGAGAGCACAAAGTTGGCAGGTGAAGGACCAAGGCACCCTCGTGAAATGAGAATTTTAATAAACATTGAGAGAGGGAGAACGATTGAGCCAAAGGGAAAAAAACAAAACGCCTTACATCAGATAGAGAACATATGACGCACGAACAACCATGTGTAGGGAAAGCTAGCCAAAGGGAAAAAAACAAAACGCCTTACATCAGATAGAGAACATATGACGCATGAACAACCATGTGTAGGGAAAGCTAGGGAATAGTTAGTTTTCAATCTAGAGCACTCATAAATGTTGAAGCATGTTGTTGGGTGTAAGAGATAATGGAGGTATGCCTTAGAGGAGTGAAGGATACCCACATGTGAGAACACGCCTGCAAAAGAGATGATACACTAATGAAGGACATTTTTACACGCGTAAAGACCCAATGCTCAATAAGCAGAAATGAAACACCAAAATAATTCACGATTACACTACTAGGCAAAGGAACAATCCTGTAATCCTCGATTGAGGAGCTTATTCGATTGCAAAGGCTAAAAAACATTATTTCAAGATATTTGGAGTCTACATTCCAATGCTTCCTTAGGTGTGAAGGATTCAAACAGTAGTGAATTTACCATTCTAGCATTATCCATGATGAAATGGGCCAAGGAATCTAAATGACAATAGGAGGATACAATAGGGAAGTTGCTAAAGCATCTTATGACATTATTTTTGTTGTTGTTTGGTTCATTGGTAGCACATAATTGTTACCTTCCGGTTATAAGAATACAAGTCAAAAATTGTCCAATAAGTGTTTGCACATACGAGGATCACCGAGGATCACCAGGCAGTGTTTTATTTAAAGTGGAGGACTAATATTCATGTATTGATGTTGCTGGTTATGCCATGTGAAGTGCTCTTTTGGTTTATTATTCATTTACTAAGTGGTCGTAACCGAACCCGCTCGACCATGTATGAACTATATGACTTTTGAGCTCCATCCTACCATTTCTTTCCCCATGAGAGGTTACATTGCACTATGAGGGTGAGTGTTGGTTACTTGAGGCTCACTTTGGACATACTCAGAAAATTAAACGTTGTAATGACCTTTCAACTTTAGGCATTTGTTTCAACTCTCTTCTTTCACTCATACATTTTGCATGCCTTGACGAGCCTTTAGAGGACGAGATTTTGAAACTATCATCTCGCATCGAAGGTAAGTGGCGGGTACTGCTAGCTTCTACTATGTAATTTTGTTTCTTTCATACTCATTCGTACATGATCCAAACAAACAACAATTGGAAGTAATGCTACAGTCCAGGTCTATCCATTAGGGTGAAGGCAAAGTGTCCTTCTGCCCGAGGTGCGCTCTGTTTTCTTGCACGTTTATAATTTGTTCCTGTATATTTTTTCCACTAGTGTTTTCATGCATGCAGGTTACTGCATAACAATATAAGGGGAGCCCTCCCGATGTCTCAGTTTCACTCGGATGAACTAAGTTGTTGAGAACTGCGTAGGGTCTTGGAAACCTCCCTTTCTCAGGGGGTCTTGGAAACCTCCTTTTCTCAGGGGTTAAAACGGTCGCTGCCAATTGTACCAATGATTGTCACAATTCTGTCTTTAATAAAATATTGTTTCAAATATATCTATGTCTTCCTCCATCTTTGTTTTTCAGCTGTGTTGTCATTTTTTTTACATTCTGCAAAACTGTAAAATATGTACAAAGGGACGACAAATATTATTATTTTTTATCTTTTGTTATGATATGTACATAAAAAAAATCTGATTTTTAACCTTCAGTCGTAGACCTTTCTAACGCTTGATAATTTAGACAAAAGTAGCCATCCCTTAGAGTTTTAACAACCTTTAATTTCATGCAATTTGTTTTATTTGTCCAATCTATTTGCAACAAACGGTGAATCAACCAAGTTTACTGTTTTTCAGTAATTCCATTGCATTAATAAACTAAAAAATCTTTGTCTAGATTTGAAAATTTGTAAAATTGAATGCTATGGACAATTCCAGTTTGCATGCCTTTAAATGTTGTAAAAAAATTATAGACATCAGGAGAATGCAGATTATACTTCATTTTCATGCTAACGACAAATACACAAAGTTTCATCTTAATTTACCTAATGTCATTGCATTAATGACTTGTTGAATTTTAAAAATTTTCATTTGAACATAATTGAACATTTGTCTTTGCATATTTATAGGAGATACTTAATATTACTTAAATGCCATAATAAATTTAATTATCCACTCATCTACATGCTTGTATTTGACTATTTTTTTTCTCATCTAAATTTAATTATTTTGCAATTCATTTATTTGATCTTTTCATTAGTTAATCATTTCACTTTTAAAAATATTGCATGCATGTTTAGGTAGGATTCATTTATTTTGATTAATGGGCTAACGTTTTGTTTTGTAAGCTTCTTACATATATCAACCCATATCTAATTCCCTTATTTACGAGCTTAATGTCTTTGATCGACTCTTAAATTTTATCTTTTCAAGGGCTCTAAACACAACCCGAGCTACAATACCCCTTCATCCCCTTGACTAGCCCTCTAAGGGTGTTTATGTGTTGTTTCCTGACCCATGTCGTTTTGAGCATCAACATATGCCAATTTCACAAAGAGGAAAACGACCTCATATTTCTACTTCTGAAGCAAAAATAATAATGGCTTCACAAGCCAACTTTGCCTTGACCTTCCCATTTTTTTTCATTTCAATACCAACTAATAACATCATCTCTCTGAATACCAAAGATATATATGTTCCATTCATTTATTAAGGCCCCTTGCAACTCCAATTCAGATGCTAGTTTCTCTTTTTTTTTTACCCAAACTATCATCAAAACAAGACACCTACGCAAGCTTTTGGATCCCTTTTGAACGAAGATAATTGATTAATTCAGGGGATAATTTATACAATTCTACACCTCCAATGATCGAATATTCTCCACTTCAAATAGATTGACCATTCCGCTTCCAAACTAACCAATCCCCAAAAGTATGAAATGAGTTAACCAAGTGATTCTAGATATTTGAGCTTCCTTTGCATTTTTTTCTATCAGTTCTTATATAGTTGATAACAATCTTATGTTTCAAATATTTTCCTCTAGTCACCTCACTCCATAGGTTAGTAGAGAATAGAACCCTCCATGAGATTTTGAATCTTAAAGCTTGACCAAAGTAGAAAATATTTTTGATGCCCTGTCCCCTTAGAATTTTGGGCTTGGCTCTTCTTTCCCAAGTCATCAAATGTACGCCTTCTCTTTGTTTGTTTGCATCCCACAAGATCAAGTTGTAAACCTTTTTCTTGACTTTATGCAATATCAGTTTTGGAAGATCTGGTTACGAGATCCAATAAACTGGAAGGTTTTCAAGAACTGCTTGCACAATCTTTAATCTACCTCCTATTGAAATCCATCGAAAACACCAATCCCTATTTCTTTTTTCAATTTTTTCAAGAGCCATAACCAGTCCTCTACTAAATAATTCTTAGGCTTCAACAGATATCCAAGATAATTCTTATCATAACTAAGAGAGCTAAATTAATAAGGAAAAAGATGGTTAGTTTGAGCTAATAAATTCTCTTCAATACTGTTAACCAAAAAATCTAACTTCACTTCACTGGAAGCCATACCCGTGGCTTCACAAATTAACAAATTATCCAGTAATCCTTTACAATATACTTGCCATTCATCTAAAATACCTCTACCAATTAGTAATACGCCATAGACAAAAATCAAATGAGTAATACTAATGTTAGATGAGATTTTGACTCCTTGTAGTCGACCAACCAATATGCCTTCTCAATTAATATGCTCAATCCCTCAACAATAAGAAGAAATAACAAAGGATACAAAGGGAATCCTTACTTGGGACCCCTTGAGCTTTGAAATAAAATTGAGGGCACACCATTTACCAAAACAACAAAATTCATTGAACTAACACAACTTGTTATCTAATTAGTTTCTTCCAATCTTAGGCCAATTTGAAGGAGAAAAAGCCAAAGAAAATCCCAACTGACTCGATCATAAGCCTTAACCAAATCAAGATTTAAAACACATGTCTTGATATTTTTTACTTTAATAATATGGAGACATTCTTGTGCCACACCTATGGCATCCAATATCCGATGATTTTCTAAAAATCCAAACTATTCCTTTGAAATGAATTTAGACATCACCAACTTTATTTTGTTTAAAATTACCTTAGATATGATCTTATAGACTAAATTGCATGAAGAAATGGGTCTGAAATCATTAAAAGATCCCAACTTTGATTTTTTAGGAATCGATATTATGAATGTATAATTCAAAGCTCCAATAACCATCCCTTGAAGTCTAGATTCTTCTACATCTGCAAGTAAATAAGGGCCCAAAATATTAAAAAAATCCAGAAAAGTTCAACAATCCACCCATCAGGACCCAAACTATTAGATTTATCAAAACCATATAATATATTTTCATTTCTTCCATGGAAAGAGGATCAACAATAACCTTACCTTCCTCCTCCAAGAAAAATCTTGGATAAGACTAAATAACATTCATCAAATTACCTGGATCCTTGAACAAATTTTAGAAATGAAACATCACTATACCCCTTAGTTGCTTTGACTATGTTATAATACTTCCATCTTCATTTGCTAAGTCTCAAATAGTATTAATGGTTCTTCTATGATTTGTATACTTAAGGAAAAACCACGTGTTTTGATCACCCTGAGCTATCCAAATAACTTTGCTTTTAAGACGCCACGATTCTTCTTCAATTATGAGAAATTTCAATCTTCTATCTTATAAGGAAAGCAACAATTTTCGATCATCCCCCGATAATAAACCAGAAGCATTAGTAGAATACAAATCTTCAATTCCCCCTTCAATATTTATGAAATCTTCCTTTAATTTTTCCTTCCTATCCCTTTCCCATTTTATCACTGTATGTTTTACATCTTTGAGCTTATTGCCCAAAAATTACATTGTTGAGACATTCATTTTTAACCATTGAACCCCATAATTGTTTTATCATATCATGTAATTATTTATCCTTGTTCCAAACGTGGTTAAATTTGAAAGGAAATTTAATCTACTCACCCTTAGCTTCCAACTACAATGCAATTGACGTATGATAAAAAAAAATCGTGGAATTAATCACCAAGGACCTGTATCTAGCCACATTAGTTGACAAATCTTCCAAAATGAAAAAAACTATCTAAACGTTTGGCAATTCCCTCATCACCCAATCTCCCATTCTCCAAGTTGGCAGGGGATATACCAAAATTACATCAATTAACTCATGATCTTGAACAATTTGATTGAAGAAAGGAGCCAATGCATTTAATCTTGGCTGAGAACCCCAAAGCTCTCTACTAGATAGAGTAAAATTCAAGTCAGTCCCTAGTATCAAATTTGCCTCTTTTAATATTCCATCATCCATAGTCTCACTCCAAAATTCTTTTTTTTTTTAAGTATGGGCCATAGCAATTTACAAGTTTTACATTTCACGAAAAATCCCTTGAAAATACCCCAATAAAATCCCTACAGAAGTCAAACAAGGAAAAAAAAAGATTTCCTAGGATTCCATTGCAAGAGCAGGACACTAGAAAGTCCAATTGAGTCTACTATCCAAATGTTCCAATCCACCAACAACTTAGCAAAGAGATATCTAGCTCTTACACCACACACCATTGCCTCACGTATGAAGATAATATAGGTTGAACCATCTCAAAAAGTATTCAAAGGGCCAACATTTTGGGATGCCCTCCTACTCCACTAACATTCAAAGATAGAAGGATCATTATTTGGTCTAGTCCAGGGAATTTTGAGCTCTAAGTGCCCTTGAAACTCCTAAATAATCACATATAGGAATTACTTTACTAGAATCCGCTTCCAATTTCTTTTTAATACTTTAGGTAGTTACCAACAATAAGTTTGTTGTGGACCCCCTTTTACTGCCCCTTTTTGCTTAGCTAACCCTAAATTTTTGGAAACACCCAAACAATCCTTTGAAATCTCATAAACCCTACTATCACTTCCTTGGATATCTCCATCAAGCTTTGGTAACATCCCTGAGAAGACCCATAAGGGGTTCCTTTTAAGCACCTCCTTATAAGAGGGTACTAGAGAGTTTATAACCTCATCAACTTCATGAGAAACCCTACCCTCAAAAACAATTGGAGAATTATCACCACGCACAACATCTACACGCCAATCCCCCATTTGGGTGATCTCACCTAACAACAATTCACTCAAAGAGTTGATAAATACAAAACTAACACCCACCGAATCCAAATTTCCTACATCAACAAAACTAGGGAGAAGATGAGTCCCCTCCATACCCTCATGAATTGACTTATCATCCTCCAAGGGATCCATATGAACTAGATCCTCATAATAATATGGGGATTTATTAAAGCAAACAAGCTAAATATCATCCAAAACCGATGGACTGACACAACTCCCATCCCCTTGAATGTTTCGGGGCCCTAGAGGGATTTTAGTATTTAACAATTCTGATTCTATTTGATTCAACGAGGAAAACAAAGACGAAGAGATAAATTATAACTTATCCAGATAGGAGTGATCATGAGTCACCAGGACATAATCCAATGATAACATATATTTATCATCCTACTTTGAGCTACTTCCACCTCCTTCAAGCTGCTTGTCGGAGACCGTTATCACCTTCCATGGAAGAAACAACCAATTTTTCGCCAGGGAAACCCTCATCCCTTCCATCACAACTTCTACGCAAATGACCAACTTTTCTACATTAAGAGCATCTAAATGAAATGCCACACTAATCATTTTTTTAAACATACTACTTGTTCCACCAATCAATTTCAATTTTTGCTAACAACTCCTTATGGATATCAATCTCTACCAACATTCGTCCAACTCGCTTATCAGACCCATTAAGCATATGGTCATCACTGTGGAGAAATGAACTTGTTTTATTCCCAACTACTTCGAAAGCCTTATGGTTCCATAGCTCAAGGGGAAAACTTGTGAGTAAAGCTCGTATATGTCTAAAGATAATACATCTTTTAGCGGGTCAAAAGTCTGACACCATTGTTTGAGCATAAGTATCCCTCTTTTGACAAGCCAAATTCCTTCCAAATTTTTCGTTGCATCTATCTCACTACTAAAAGAGAAACAATACCACCACTGCATCAAAATGGAAATCGAGGGACTGTACCCCAACACTAGCTCCTAGTGTTCAACAACCCACCCTCAAATTTATTTCTTATTCATTGCTCCATAACCAAACTTTCCTACTAATTCCAACAGTGGAAGAGTAACCACCTCTTCTAAACCAACATCTCTACCTAACACCATCTTATGTCTTCCAGTCTTTGCCTTAAACCTAACATGATCTTATGTCTGCGAGTATTTACCTTCCATACCCTATTCCTCTTGGATACAACAAAAATATTCACATCCCCACAAGCCGAAAAATCAGAAGAATTCTTCTCAATATTAGGGTTTGGAGGAATGCTAATACCATCAACATTATTTTCCATAGAAAGAGGCAAATAAAGGCGAGGTGAACCGAAAATGATCTCACCACATGTTGGATTTATTGTATATCTCTCTATCCCTTTTCCCAGGGATCTCGACCCAGGTTCATCCCCTTCAACTCAACACAACAAAGCCTGAGATATCAGCCCGACAAAGCAGAGCTCACCCGGAAGCATCTGCGACGTAGATGTCGTCTCACACAAGATATCTCTCTTGATGGGTAACTACCAGAACCACGTTTCCGCAGTTGGGTGGGAGGGTGTTTAGTACCTTGACTCTACGCCAAGGCTTCCAACGAAATATGGGGGTGGATTACTTGTGTTCACTGTGCTTTAACAGCTAAGCTGTGACCCGACCTCTCTTTATGCAACTTTAGTAAATAAATAGCAGACACAAAGCATAATCATATCCAGTAATACAATGCGACCATCATATATCTATTCATTTGTAAGAAAACCTATAGTCATTCATTCAATACAGCAATTGCACATATATCTAAGCTACTTTCAACATTCACACATATACGCAGAATATAACACGGAAACCCATCCGGGAGAAAACCACAAGGTTCTCTTCATCTGGCATGAGGAAATTTATGCACCTTTCTTCTATGCACTAAGCTGCAGACTCTGCTCAAGATATTCTACTCTAACTTTAGAGACTCTTCCTCCCTCTCATGCTCTCTGATCTTCTCTCTCTTCTCTTTCTCCTCTACTTCTACTAGTGATCCATACACAGCCTGGATCGACTCAACCTTTCCTAGTTGTTTACACACTCAGCTGTAAATCCTTTTACTCTAATGCACTCGGCGATACAAAGCCATTAACCAAGAACTCATGCTTTCAGCCTATGATAGTCTACAAAGCTAGCTGTCAGGAGAATGTGTTGTGAAGTCTAGCTCGAGATTCTAATCCATTAATGTCTATCCACAAATGTCTAACCTGTCAATGTCTAACACGCATACATCTCGGGTTCCTTCTTTTATATCTCTATTACAAACTTGATACAGGTCCCATACGTACTTGATACAGACTCAATACCGACTCAATACAAACTGATTACATACTCCCTTTCTGTCGCTATCTTAGTCGACTTACTATATCCAACCAACATGATGTATTTTCTGTTCTAGCAACACATAACGAGAGGCACTATCAGCCTGACTTACAAAGATGTTGTAATGTTCCAAGTCTGGTCTATAGACCTGAAAACTCTCCAATTCTGTTAATTATATTAAAATTTCTGAACTTGGATTAATTTACACAATGACTTCTTTGACTGGGCAAATAAGGGGTTTATTCTGGGAAATTTTGCAGACAAACGAGTGAGAAACGGGAAGCAACCAAAGACAATCAGACATTGAATTTCCTCTCCCCTAACACATTTAGATCTGGTGACATTTAGGGTTCAGAGTCCGCACTGCGAAAACTTACTACCACGCTTCTGGGCAGCCAAACCGTGCAACTAAGGAGAGTAGTTCGGTCTGTTTCAACCCAGGTCTTATGGAAAATTTTAGAGGTTTATTCCAGCATTGATATAACATAAATAAATGATTTATATAGTTTACTAAAGTTCTGGAAGGTTATAGGTGTTTTGGGTGAATTTGGGGATTTCTGGCTATTTTGGTCAAGAGAGAGCCTGCGCAGAGGAGGATGCAAAAGGGTGGTACAACCCAAACCAAAAATGGTTCTGGAGATTGATATGGGAAGGTGGGTCTGTTACTGATCTATAGGAACTGACAGAGCTCAATTTGGGTTAATAGAACCTATTTTGCATCAATTTCAGTAAAACTAGTTATTAGAAACTAGTAATCGAGCTAGGGTCTTAAAAGAACTATTAATCATCTTAAATCAAATTTTGTGAAACTTAAGATTTATAACAGAGATAATTATGAACTCTCTAAACATGAATATTTATTTGAATCCCTTCCCCATCATGAAATATTCATTACAACACACAGATTCACTCAATTCCCCCATACACTGATAAAATAGAGTCTTTTAATGGAACTGAGATAATATCCTTCAGGGTTTGAGATATCTCGACCTGATAAATGTAATGTTCAGAATATATTGACACTACATAATAGAAATAACATTATTGAATGACCATTACAAAGAGGCTTTCAAAATAAAGGGGCAGGAGGCCTAGAACATGACCGACAAAAGAGGCTGTGAGCATAGGTGAAGCATGGGCTTCACTGTATCTCGACCTGAACGTGTTGGAGGCTGAAAATAACTCTGATCATACTTCAATGGCTGCAATGTAGCGCTCCATACCTGCAATAGAAGAGAAGGGGATGGAAGGAGAGGGGAATGGAAGGCTGGGGCTCATCTCCCAGTAGTCTGAGGCACAACACTCAGAAGTAATGCTCACATAAGCATTCAACAATCAAATAATCAACTAAACTGAAGCAATGGGTTTGAATTTATCTTTTATAGACTTATGGATGACCTGCTTAGTAAGTTGAGGCCAATGGTGACCTGTGAGAGCAAGTCAACCCCATGGGTGACCTAACCCTAGCCACAAAAGCGCCCCCTTTGGGAAATTAGGCAAGTAGGACCATGTGGAATTGTTTCTAATTCCAAATCATCCTTCACAATTAGAAACTGCACCCTCCCTTAGTCAAAAGATGCCTCTTTTGAGTTATGAAAACTTTCTGCTTTTCCTGGCTCATAAGGAAACTCTTTCTTTCATTAAAAAACTTTCCTGCTTTTACCTCTTTCTACTTTTTCTGCTTTTAGGAAACTTCCCTTTATTCTCTTGCTTGCTTTTGTCATGGACTTTCTTATTTTTACCAAGGAAAGTTGACTAGCTTTCCCAATGCACCCTCCTGACATGGCAGCCTTAATTCCACATAATTATTGTGCATAATAAATAAAATTGCTGAAATAAAATTAAATACATGCCTTAGAACAATTATTAGTAAAAATTTATCCTAGGAGGAATAATTAATAACAACTTGAGCCCCTAGGAACTTAGCATGGTCAACACTTTTAATGGTCAATTTGATGGAACATGATAGATGTCTTCACGCATGTGGTTTCCACCGGCTCCAGTCGATCTCGTACCCACGATCGTTAAGGCCTATTGCTTTCTCAACATAATTCCTTGCTGTCATTTTCCAGCTGTTATGCTAGTTGCATGCCTTCTTCTGTTGCTATTCTGTCGTACCATCTCGTGTCTCACTCCATCCTTTTGTCACGGCTTACTTATCTGGCACAGATTCCCTTTCCAGTGTCTCCTCCTCTTTTTCTTCTCTTTTACTTCCTATGTCGAAACATCCTTCCTCTTCTCCTTTATGTTGCTTCCTCAATCGTAACTCCTTCCTCTTCTCCTTTAGCTCTTCTCCATACTTAGGTAGAATTCTACATGAATTCTGCCTTATTGTCCCTAGGCCCAAGACCACCTATCTTCGCATTAACACCTTTCTCATTGGAGAAAGAACCCTCATTAACTTCCTACTCAAAGTCTCATATATTAACTAATAAATCCTTCCCAAACCCCCGATATAGCTTCCATCTACACAGAACCAACAAGCTCTGTCTACTTTCCTTGCCATGAGACTTACAAGCCAAGGGTAACATATACCTAAATTTTCCATCAATTTTGAAAAGACCCTATTGGGACCAAACCTCTTCCTCCCATGGATCCAACAAAAGATCCATATCATCACCAAAGTGGGTCCACACGTACGCCATCTTAGCCAAACCAAATCCACTCTATCAACTAAATGCCAAATCCTAAAACTATATCTTGTCAATCTATAGAAGATGCCACCAGATTGCTAAAAACTTAAGCATTTTTTTATGTGCCCCTGAAGGCAAGTGGAGGAGAACAAAAATCTCCTCAAGGGAACTTTTATGTAGGAATATTTTAGAACAACTAGAATGCATTAACCTAGAGCCTCTCTAGTTTGGAAATCCCTTAATAAGGTTAACTCCTGAATTGGAAAGTGGGTAGCATGGCAAGTGAGAAATGAAAGAAAAGTTAAAATTGGGGAAAACCCTTGGAAAAACCCAAAGATAAACTATATTCTCTCTAAAGAGTTATCAGAAGTATTCCACGAGAAGGGGATACTTCACTTAAAGGAGAGGCATATATAGAAAGAGACGTATTTGATTAGTTTCAACGGTAGAAATTAGTCAATTTCCTTGATATTCAAGGAGCAATAGTAGAGGAATGGATTTTTATCGAAATTTACTCTCGCACAACATGATTAAACTAAATAGTAATGAGGATATGCTTAAGTGATCAAAGAACAAGGGCACCCAAAATTATACAATTAAAATTTGTTATTCAACCAAAAATGAAGAAGAACAAACTAGAGTTAGAATCTAGTGGTGGAGGGTTGTTTGGAAACTCACTTGCCCATTAAAAGACCAAATAGGGCTATGGTTAGCATTGGCAAATAAGTTAATAACCTAGGACAATAGTCAAAGAAGGAATTGGATTGATCTAAAAAGATGCACTCTTTCTATAAAAAGTGAAGAATCAATAAATCAATTGTTATATATTGCTAATTTTCAAGGTGTCACGTCCTCGCCCCTCTACTGGATGGAGGGGACGCGGCGTTGCTGCTATCTAATCCTGAAAGTTTAAATCCCATGAACATATACATGATAAAATGAAATGCACTGAACTAATACATGCATAGATACATAAATATTTAACATACATCGGAAGCATACACATGTTCATCATTTTCATTAAACAAATACAATGCAGAGATTAACACAGAGATACTTATCTTATGATGAAGCTCGTCCCGCAACCAACTATGTCACTGCAATGTTCCACCCAACCATAGGCCAGTGTGCTCCTCAATCTCTTAGCAACACTTCCACCCCCGAAGTGGGCATGATTCCCACAAGGAATAAGGGACACTAGCAGGCTCACACATAGGCAAGGATACAACAAAACTCAACCAAGCCAACATAGTTGGGTTTATCAGGCTGCAAAAGAGATGGAAAGGCTGACTATGAAGCTAGTGAGCTCTCAACAGAGCTATGGACACCTACACCAAATCTATCCTGGATTCTAAACATCTACCCACCCAACACAAGGAAGCATCCCCTTCTTTGCTACAGAGTCCCTCGGTCTATGCCTTCCCTTCCAGTGCTATTTAGGGTGTGTAAAGAAGAAAACCATCCCCCTAGATTTGTCTGTGAGGTTCCTTCACACACTAGGTTTATCAAGCTGGTCAGGCCCCATTTCCACTCCGAATTCAATACAGACCACAACACAAATGCATACACAACAATATACATAATTTTTTGGTTGAGGAAAACAGTTTGGCAACAAAATGAATTGCCAAGGTAGGTGAAAACAACCCCCTAATAGAACGTGGTCTCTCCTCCAAATCGTTGGGCAACAAAAAAAAATTTTCAGCTTGGAAAACAGTGGGGAAATGCAACAAAAATCGTTGGGGAAGAAACCCAACCATACATCATTACAAAAAACGAATTCCCAGCTTGAGGAAAATGAAGAAACGACTTCCCACATGAGGGAAAAAACACATAACAAACCCAAAAACGAATTTCACACACAAAAAACTCCCAGCCGCTTGAGAGAGCCCCAACGTGGATGAGTGATGGTGAGAAAAACGTCCAGAAGCCCCCAACGTGAAGGAGAGCACACAACAGGCAAAAAACGTGAAGGTAAAATAGCTCCCAAGCTTCCACTGCATGAGGAGATGAAGAACGTGGGTGTATGACCAAATGGGCATGCATTTTGGGTGTTAACTTGCCCAAAAAGTCAAAAACATTTTTCCCAAAAAATGCGTTTTCCCCAAATTTGAATTTCTTTGCCCATACTCTTCCCATTCCCATGCAATAACTACTTCAACCAATTTCTGGTAGTAATAAATGATTGGGTGAATGAGACAAGAAAGGTAGTTGACAGTTTGATGGGTTCTCCCTTTGACATTTGGCTTTTCCCCATTAGCCCTGAAGGTTAAATATCCCCTCCCCCTTATCCTTAGGAAATCATGCCCCCATCTCATTATTTGTTCCATTGACATAGTTGGTTGTGGGTTTTAAATTAAATTGCATATTTACATGATGTCCAAAAATTATAATGTGTCGGCTAGCACGAAACACCATCGGCAATGATTTTAATCGCCGAAACATAAAACGCTAAATCGATTGTGGGGATTTTGCGTTTAGCTCCACACCATGATTAATTACAATATATACATCATATACATTTTAAATGCAAACGGGGTCAAAACCAGGGTGTTACATTCCCCTCCCCCTTCAACAACACTGTCCTCAGTGCTTTACAAAATTGAACAAAAATGCTACACTGGTACCGCCTCAGTGCTCCATAGAATTGAACAAAAATGGATGTGCCAATCGCATGGCATCCTCCAGCTCCCACGTAGCCTCTTCAGGGCCGTAGTGCTCCCATTGCACCTTTACCTGCCCTATGGCTCGGTTCCAAAGCATTGTGACCTTCCTGTCGAGGATGTGCATTGGCTTGATTTGGAACTCTCCCTCGGGTTCCACCTGAATCACATCCCAATTTATCACATGGTTAGGATCATGTACATATTTCTTAAGCAAAGAAACATGAAAAAAATTATGAGCTCTAGTGCTAGCAGGAAACGCAAGTGTATATGCAACTGAACATATTCTTTCAAGCACTTCAAATGACCCGCAATATCTTGGTGACAACTTGGCACAAATTCCAAGCTTCAAGGAACTCTTCTTTGCCCTCACTCTGAGGTAAACATGATCCCCAACACTGAACTCTTTGTTCACCCTATTCTTATCTGCATAGCTTTTCTATCTGTCCTGGGCTGCTTTTAGATTCTGGTTGATCTTTAAAACCTCCTGCTCCATCTCCTTGAGCAATTCTGGACCAAGCACAACCTTGTTCACTGGATTATCCCAAGTCATCGGTGTCCTACACCTCCTACCATATTGAGCTTCATATGGACTCATCCCCAAGGATTCTTGTTGTCCATTGTTATAAGCAAATTCTACCAAGTGTAAATAATCTTCCCACTTGGTTGTTTTTTCCATCACATACATGCGAAGCATGTCTTCAAGCACCTGATTAACTCTCTCTATCTACCCATCAAACTGAGGATTGTAGGCAGTGCTGAAGTTCAACTTTGTACCCAAATCTGCAAACAACCCCTTCCAAAAATTGGAAGTGAACTTGACATCTCTGTCAGAGACTATTGCCTTAGGCAATCCATGCAATTTGAAAATCTCCTCCATGAATATCTTTGCAATGTCATTGGTCTTATGCGTAGACTTAATTGGTATAAAATGTGCTGCCTTTTTCAACTTGTCCACCACAACCATGATGGAATCATGTTGTCTCCAAGTCATTGGAAATCCTGTAATAAAGTCCATGGAAATAACTTTCCATTTCCATTCTAGAACTGGCAAAGGCTGCAACAAACCTGTTGGGTGTTGATGCTCAACCTTTACCTGTTGACATTTCATGCACCTTAAAATGTACTCAACCATGTCCTTTTTCATTCCTGGTGAAAAGTACTGCTTTCTGTTTGTAGCAATTGTCTTCTGATATCCTAGGTGACCAGAATATGGAGCTTGATGGATCTCATCCATAACAACTCTCCTCATATTTGCTACATTTGGAATATAGATCCTATTCTTATAAGTAAGAAGTCCATCTTCTTCCAATTTATATCCCTCATACTTCTTTTCAATGCTTTGCTGCCGCAACTTATCTTTACCTGCTCATACAATTCATCTTCGGTAGTATGACTAACAATCTGCTGTCTCAAATCTGACTGGAAAATACTAAGAGACGCCACCTACATTTCCTGCACCTTCTTGCTGAGTGCATTAGCTACCTTATTCTCTTTTCCTTTTATGTGTTTGATTTCAAAATCAAACTCACATAAAAACTCCAGCCATCTAGCTTTCCTAGCATTTAACGTTGGCTGATCAAACAAGTACTTCAGACCATAATGGTCTGTCCTTAGCTCGAATCTTCTACGCATCAAGTAATGCCTCCACATCTTGAGAGCATGTACTATGGCTGCAAGTTCTAGATCATGAGTGGCATAGTTTTTCTCATGTTCCTTCAACTTTCTTGATTCATAACATATCACGTGGTTGTCCTGCATAAGGACCCCTCCAAGCCCTTGACCGCATGCATCGGTACACACCACAAAATATTTTTCTGGGTCTGCAATCTTCAAGACTGGTGCACTTGTGAGAAGATTCTTCAACTGTTGGAAGCATTCTTCACACCTCGGTGTCCATTCAAACTTTATTCCCTTCTTTTGTAAAGAAGTGACATGATGTGCAACCTTGGAGAATCCCTCAATGAATCTCCTGTAATATCCTGCAAGTCCCATAAAATATCTTACATGTGTTACATTTCTTGGAGTAGGCCAATTCATAATGGCCTCAATCTTCTCAGTGTCTACAGATATACCCTCATCTGAGATGATGTGACCCAAATAATGAATCCTATCTCTATAAAATTCACACTTGCTCAACTTTGCATACAGTTGATGCTCCCTGAGCAATTGCAATGTCAATCTCAGATGTTCTGCATGCACTTCCTCATTATTAGAATAAATAAGGATGTCATCAAGGAAAATAAGCACAAACTTGTCAAAATACCTGCTAAAGACACTATTCATAAGGCACATAAATGTAGCTAGTGCATTTGTGAGACCAAATGGTACCACTACAAACTCATAATGTCGATACCTTGTTCTGAAGGTTGTCTTATGAATGTCTTCATCCTTGATTCTCACCTGATGTTAACCAGACCTCAAGCCAATCTTGGAAAATACCTTTTCTGCTCTCATTTGATCAAAGAGGTCATCAATCCTAGGCAAAGGATATTTGTTCTTCACAGTGACTTTGTTCAGATGTCTGTAATCAATACACAACCTGAGTGTACCATATTTCTTCTTCACAAACAGAACTGGTGCTCCCTAAGGAGACACACTTGGCATGATATACTTCTTCTCCAACAACTCTTACAGTTGCATCTTTAGTTCTAGCATTTCAGGTGTACTCATTCTGTAGGGTGTCTTGGATACTGGTGCTGCTCCTGGCACAAGTTCAATTGTGAAATCAATGTCCCTCCTTGGAGGAAGCCCTGGAATCTCATCCGGAAAAAACATCCTTGAATTCCTGCAACACTTGAAAGTCCTCCAACCTAGGAGTTTCATTCTCCGTTGCCTCCAAAATATGAGCTGCACACAACTGGAAACCTTTCCTATAGGACTTCTTCAACTGCATTGATGAAATCTGGCTTACAACAATCACCTTTGGAATGCCTCTTACAACTCTTGGGTTTCCTTCTTCATCCATGCATTCAAAATTCTTATTGTAACAGTCAAGCTTTACCCTGTGAGCTTCTAACCAACCCATTCCAATGAGAACATCATAGGAACCAAGTGGTAGAACATTCAAATCTACATAAGTGACGAATCCATTCATAACCAATGGACATTTCTCTACCATTTCACTAACCTTTCTCTTAGTTCCAGTGGCTAGATGAACTAACCAAGATTTGCTATGCTTTTACTTTCTTAAAAGCACAAATCTCCACTACTATAGGGGTAATGTAACTATGAGTAGAACTAGGGTTGATCAAAATAGAAACAGATTGCTCAACAATCTTACCTGCAACTGCAACCACAGTTGACCGGTGATCTGCCTGGCTGTCCTCTAGTGCTGCATAAATCTTAGGGACGACCCTTGCAACTTGACCCACGATTTCTACTTCTTGAATGTTGTAAACTGGCCTTGCATTCTCATTCTCAAGTGGATAATTCATGTGCATGTGGAGTCCTCCACATTTCCAACATTGGAGTGGTTCTTTGTTTTGCTGTGGATCTCTTGGCTTTTCTCCCACCACTCCAGTTGGCTTACTCACAGCTTGGGATGGTTGCTTCTGTTGATTTCTACAGTTAGAAGGTTTGAAACCTTTCTTCCTTTGGCCAGACTTCTCATTCTTCTTGTCCTTTCATGCCTATGATAATAAGGTTTGCCTTTGCTTTTCTCATAGCAATACTTAGCTTTCCTTATTGCTTCTTCAAGAGTCCTAGGTTCAAAAAACTCAATCATGTCTTTGTAAGACTGAGGCAATCCGCTCAAGAAATGTTGGATCTTCACCTTCTCATCTTTGATGTACCTGACATACCTCAACAGCTCCAATAACTTGTTTGCATACTCTTCCATGGTTTGCTGTCCCAATCTCAGTGCATGGAACTCTTTAATCTTATCATCATAGTACCTGTCAGAGAGGTAGAGTCTGCTTAAAATACTTCTAGAACTGCTTCCACACGATCTTCCTTTCATTGATCTTCTTTACTTTCCTGAAGTGCTCCCACCATATGGATGCTCTTCTAGTTAAATTGAATATGGATACCCTAGCCTTCATATTTCCAGAGTAGTCTTGGACTTGGAAATATTTTCTCATCCCAAGCAGCCAAGCTTCAACTTCTTGTCCATTCTTTACCTCACCATTGAAGGTAGGCGACCTTGCCTTCTTAAACTCATCACGTGAATGGTTCTGGTAACGCCTCTTCTTCTCATTTCCATGAGATGAAGAGCTTGAATCCACAGTGGATCCTTTAGAGTCAGATGACTCACTAGGAGATCTCTTTCTCCTTCTGGTACTGCTCTTACTACCTTCCGGTATTACTGTCCGGTCCCCAGAGTTCATCCACCTCTAGATGTCCGTTAAACTTTGCAGCATGGCTGCATTGAGCCGATTCTGCTCCTCCTGAGCCCTAACCAATATTTCATTATCTGCCCTGTAACTTTGCAACTCCACCCTTAGGCTTCTCATGGTGCTGCAAAATCTGGGGGAGTCTCTTGCAATTTCCTCCCATTAGACTTTGTCTCAACATTTCAAACTCGGGCATTTTCCCCCATAGCATCTTCCTTGTGCTCATAGGGATCCTATGCATCATTCATGCTGAAGGTTCTCATGGCTGAACCACAACTCACTTTACCGAACTGCACTATTTGGAATACTGCCTCTGAAGGTGACTATGATTATGCAAAATGTTTTAATAAACACAATTGTTAGCTTCATAATACTCATATGAATCATACATTACTTACCTGCATTGGAAACATCATATATTGACAACTTTTTCAAATCATAGAATTTTCTTTTCACAAAGAACGACTGTCTGAAGGGGACGACGGGGGTCAAGGGGACTTTCCTTTTTTGATGTTGTTGTGTAAATCTTTGATTTTTGCGCAATCCGGTGCATAAGATCACTGCCATTTTTCACCTTTTTGGTCCCTGTAAATCCCACTGAAAACCTGCAGAAATTCTCTGTTTCGGAGCAACTCAGCTTTTCCACCCGATCGAAAAACTCGTTAAACTTTTCTGACGTATCGAAAAAACTTACCAAGTTCACCCGACATACATTGGAAAAACTCGTATTTTCTTGCCGATATGGGATTTTCAACACTTAGAAAAAAATTTCAAAATTTTTCTTTTTTTCCTCAGCATCAACAAAACTCATCCGAGATGCATCGGAAAACTTATCCGATATGCATCGGAAAATCATCCAAGATGCATCAAAAAATCATCTTAGATGCATTGGAAAATACCCTCCGAGATGCATTGAAAAACTCCCAAATTTTTTCCGACATACCCATACTTAGAAATTTTTTGGAAATTTTTCTTCCCTTTTTCCTATCATCGACTCAACTTGCCAAGTTCTCCTGATGTGTATCGGGAAAACTTATCAAACGCAGCCGATGTATCGGAAAAACTCACTGAGTTTACCCGATTTCTTCAACACTTAGAAATTTTTCGAAAAGTTTATTTTCTCGTTCTTCTCATCGGCTCAACTGAGCTTTTCAAGTCGACGCCATCGTCTCAACTTAGCATTTATAGCCGACGGAAACTCGACTAACTGAGCCGATGTACAAAATTTCAAGCACTTAGAAAATTTTTGGGATTTTCTTTCTCTTCATTTCCCTTTGTCGGCTCAACTGCCCCAGTTCAACCGACACTATATCGGCAGAACTCGTCCAATTGAGCCGATATATGAAATTTCCAACACTCAGGAAAATTTTGTAAAATTTTCCTGTTTTTCACATTTCTCCTCTGCTGGACAAAAGGTAACCTTGCCTATGTCACTACTTCTTCATGGCCCATTGAGGCCCATGCTGCAACGTGAGCTCTGATACCACACGGTCACGTCCCCGCCCCTCTACCGGATGGAGAGGACACGACGTTGCTGCTATCTAATCCCGAAAGTTTAAATCCCAGGAACATACACATGATAAAATGAAATACATTGAACTAATACATGCACAGATGCATACAGCGGAAGCATACACATGTTCATCATTTTCATTAAACAAATACAATGCAGAGATTAACACAGATATACTTATCTTATGAAAAAGCTCGTCCCGCAACCAACTATGTCGCTGCAACGTTCCACCCAACCATAGGCTAGTGTGCTCCTCAATCTCTCAGCAACACTACCACCCCCGAGCTGGGCATGATTCCCACAAGGAATAAGGGACACTATCAGGCTCACACATATGCAAGGATACAACAAAACTCAGCCAAGCCAATGCAGTTGGGTTTATCAGGATGCAAAAGAGATGGAAAGGCTGACTACTAAGCTAGTGAGCTCCTCAACAGAGCTATGGACACCTGCACCAAATCTAGCCTGGCTTCTAAACATCTACCCACCCAACACAAGGAAGCATCCCCTTCTCTGCTACATAGTCCCTTAGGCTATGCCTTCCCTTCCAGTGCTATTCAAGGTGTGGAAAGAAGAAAACCAACCCCCTGGGTTTGTCTGTGAGGTTCCTTCACACACTAGGTTTATCAAGCTGGCCAGGCCCCATTTCCACTCCCAATACAGACCACAACACAAATGCATACACAACAATATACACAATTTCTGGGTTGAGGAAAACATCTTGGCAACAAAATGAATTGCCAAGGTGGGTGAAAACAACCCCCTAATAGCAATTCGTATCCCAGGGACGTTTTGGCCCTAACGTGGCCAAAAACGAACTCAACAGCACCCAAGAGAATGTGGTCTCTCCTACAAATCGTTGGCAACAAAAAAACGATTTTCACCTTGGAAAACAGTGGGGAAATGCAACAAAAATCATTGGGGAAGAAACCCAACCATAGATCATTACAAAAAATGAATTCCCAGCCTGAGGAAAATGAATAAACGACTGCCCACGTGAGGGAAAACACACACAACAAACCCAAAAACGAATTTCACACACAGAAAACTCCCAGCTGCTTAAGAGAGCCCCAACGTGGATGAATGATGGTGAGGAAAATGTCCAAAATCCCCCAGCGTGAAGGAGAGCACACAATAGGCAAAAAACGTGAAGGTAAAACAACTCCCAAGCTTCCACAGCATGAGGAGATGAAGAATGTGGGTGTATGACCAAATGGGCATGCATTTTGGGTTTAATTTGCCCCAAAAGTCAAAAACGTTTTTCCCAAAAAATGGGTTTTCCCCAAATTCAAATTTCTTTTCCCATACTCTTCCCATTCCCATGCAATAACTACTTCAACCAATTTATGGCAGTAATAAATGATTGGGTGAATGAGACAAGAAAGGTAGTTGAAAGTTTGATGGGTTCTCCCTTTAACATTTGGCTTTTCCCCATTGGCCCCAAAGGTTAAATACCCCCCCCCCCTTATCCTTAGGAAATCATGCCCCCATCTCATTATTTGTTCCATTGACATAGTTGGTGGTGGGTTTTTAATTAAATTGCATATTTACATGATGTCCAAAAATTATAATGTGCCGGTTAGCACGAAACACCATCGGCAACAATTTTAATCACCAAAACATAAAATGTTAAATCGATGGTGGGGCTTTTTCCTTTAGCTCCACACCATGATTAATTACAATATATACATCATATACATTTTTTATGCAAACGGGGTCAAATTGGGGTGTTACAAAAGGTTTGTTTGGAAGGAGATTACCAATGCTTTAGGAATTAAGGTGAAATGGGAAAATGGGAATTTAGAAGGAAGTGTACTAAAATGAATTATAGACAAAGTTGTGAATGTTCACAAGGCCCTACCTTGTATATTTATATATCGTATCTGGATGGCTAGGAATATTTTGACATTTTAGGATCTGCTTATGACAACTTTGCAAGTAGCACACGAGATCGAAATGGGTTATGAAGAAATAAGAATCCATTAAAGACAAAAATCCCAAGGATTCTACAGATGCAAATCATAGACAAAGAGAATACCTGGATCTTTTGTGATGGGGCATGCCAAGGAGACCCAGGGTTTTGTGGTGCTAGAGTAGACCATTTTATTGATGCCTCACAATACTTTTTTTATGATATGTTGCTAGGATTGGTACCAACAACAAGCCAAAACTCTATGCTTTGTGGATACTTATGAAGACAACACATGAAAAAGGTATAAACCATTTACAAGTTACGGGTAATTCAAAGCTTGCGATAGAGTGAGCCAAATTTGGTAATTTATTCCTATTCCCTATTATGAATCAAACTATACAGGTAAAATATCATTTTAATGATATTTTTTTACACACATATAGAAAGATTTCGACACTAAAGATGACAACTTATCTAATTATGATCTACTCTCGAAAGAGTACCTACTTGATTTTTCCAGTGTGCCCATCATATAATGGTTCCTTATTGTGCAAATTGTAGTGATATCCACAAATGATGTCATCATGTCCCGAGGTCTTCAATCCAAGATGTCAACTGTACATTTTTTTCAATGTGAATAAATGATTTGTAGTTGAACATAGGAAAAAAACATAGTTTGATTACTAGTCATTGATGTATATTATTAACAGACATAGGGAAATCCACCAATTATGAATATGGGTGCCAAGGTATTTAGTACAATCACTAGGTGTGAATAAATGATCCGATGCCAAAAACCTAAGTAAATCATTGATCATGAGACAATGATGTACACCCACTACTATCAATGAGAGAACTTTCCTGTCATGACTACCCCTAAGTATTGTGAAGGACCTCTAAGCCTACTTCCCAAAATTTTGTTTTAAAATCGCCAAGAAGAGTCTCATCAAAAGGAGAGCATAAATGCACCTCTCATTATATGACACGAAATAAGTAATTGATTAGATTGAGAGTAACAAAATTGTTAGATATTTATTGATATTGGGCTGGCTAAAAACATGAGGAATGGCCAACAAAGGTTATCAACTTACTTTGAACATGGACATGATACCAATATGACTTGGGTAACAATTAATACTCATATAGAAAACCAATGAAAAACCATCTATGTTGGAGGCACTAAATGGAGACTATCTAATGACTTGAAGGATAACGAATTGGTAGAATGACTAGTCATTATGGTATAACTTCCTAAGTAATACTAATCCCAATTGAAAGAGTTTTTTTATGCAAAAATATGTGTCATTTAAGGGCGACACTCAGTGACTGTTGCCATGTTTCAATAGTACAAATTATAAAGGTTGATATGCTTCCCCCCACCATTTTTTAAATGTTTTTGTTGTTTTTAGTCTTTTTCATTTATTTATTTTGTGAAGTTTGAAAAGGAATAAAGAGAATGGTATATTACAATGGAGGGAATGAGTGTTGTAAGGGTGTGCAACTATATTTTCATTTACACGTGGAAACCTTGCGTAAGAAATTAAAACACAAAAATGAAAAAAGCTAGCGAAGACGATTTTTTTTTTGGCTCAAAGAAGTTTATTTTTTAATTTTTTTATTCAGAGTGAAGAGTTTTCGACCCTGGTTCGCGTTTGTGAGGACCTGTTTGTTCTTGTTTACAGTCAGAGACTACGTTTTGGGTAGGACCTTGGCAGATTGTTGATTATTGCTTCAAGAAATGAATCGTTTTGGAGCTCAAGTTTTTGCAGCGTGAAGAGTTTTGGTCCCGGTTCAAGCTTGGGAGGACCCATTTCTTGTTTACAGGTTTGTTGTTCCCAGATCTAATCATATTGATTGTCTCAAACCGATTCTGAACCTGTTGGAGCAAGAAGAGCCTTCAACTCTGTCTCATTCTTTGGAGGTGTTAGCAAGGTCGTGAGTTGATTGAAGGTTGAGTGGATCCACAGTAAGAGTCTGCATTTTGGGAAGGACCATGGTAGATTGTTGATTATCACTTCAATAATTGAACCGGTTTGATCAATCATGTTTGATCTGGTTCTAGAGTCCGAGTTTTTGCAGGTTTTATAGATCTGGGCTTTGCTGCAACTCCTGGTTGTTTCGTTTGGAGGTGTGTCACTCTCAGGGTGACCTGCTGATTCTTTGTAATGGCCCTAGGAGGGGGTTTTGAGACTTCCCAATCCTTTTCTCTTGAGATCTCTACCTTCAATAATTTGGTAGTAGACTGCAGTAAGCGTCATGTCTCAGCTTCACAATAGAAATTTGTCAAGAAACTGGATGCCATTCCAACTGTTGCTCTTCCGGTGGAAGAATAGTGTCGTGTTGCCTTGAACCTTGTAGAACAGGGCCTTATAGGTCAGTTCACTAGATTATAGCCATATCTAAGGGCCATTGAATCATGGGTGCAGAAGAATTAGTGACCGCTGGTCTCGAAAAGAATAAAGAGTCATTTCGTCGGGAAGGGTTATTTCGTCTTCATCTTCGAAATCAGTGAGGACAGGAAGCTCATTTTCAGGAACGAGCCATATTTCATGGGTCCTCAGGGTCTGTACCTAAATAAATGGATGCCCGATTTTGAACCTGCTCAAGATGTCCCTTCGGCCGTACTAGTTTGTGTCCACCTACCTGATCTTCCCTTGCATTGTTGGAGTCCCAAATCACTAGAATCAATTGGAAATACTCTTGGAATATATATTGACAGAGCATACAAGAAGGATTAGTTCTCTTGTGCAAGGATTTGCATGGAGGTTGATATGGAAGTAGGACTCCTTGAAGCCATCAATTTAACAGTAGCAAATTTGTCTCATGTGCAAGAACTGGATTATGAACAGTTGTCATTTAAGTGCAGGCACTGCCATGAATATGGTCATTTCATGAGACTCTGCAAAAAGAAGGTTGAGGATGAATTAGAGAAGCCAAAAGATCAATGGACAAAGGTACAGAAACATGATTTGTCAAAGAAAACCAAAAAACCAAAAGCTAAATGGGCTCCATTAGGTTCCAGTGTGCACATTTCAGATCAGCACCAGGTGGAAGGGATTGCAGCCTCTTCTTAGGTAGAAGCATCATCAAACCCTTTTGTTATCCTTAGCTCTTTAGATGATCCTTCTGTCTTTGCCAAAGATAGGGATCATCAACCTCTCTTTACATCCATTGAGGAATTTAATGAAGAAATTCTTCCAACTCAATTGGACTCCCTAGCTAGAGGTTCTTCTCCCTCTTATGATGATATGACAATGAAGAAACCTTCGGAATCATCTGGCTCATCGGAAGATGAGACATTCGAAAGACCCTCGAAAAAGGAAGGGGGGAAATCTCTCAAGGAAGCAAGAGAGGCAAAAAATGAAGGGAAGTCAAACCACTTTAGAAATGTTTATTAGACGGAATACCAGAGCAAGGCCACCTAAGGGAGGTCTTTCGACTTCCATCCCCAATAGATGATGTAGATAGTTTCCTGGAATTGCAGAGGTTTGGGGAACTCTATGAAACCTGAAGCTGTTAAAGACCTTTTAAAAATAGAAAATCATTATATCCTCATGCTTCAAGAAACAAAAATTGAAGGGGAAACTCTTCTTGATCTAAGTCATACTAAATAGAAATTAAATTTAGGAAACACTGTCAATGCAAGGGGCTCCTCTGGACGGCTTGCCACGGTCTGGTCAGAGGATATGTTTGAGCTGGTAAGTTCCTTTGAAACACAACACTGGATTCTTACTGAGCTTTGCAATAAATTAAATAAGTTTGCTATCACCTTGTTTAACCTTTACGTTCCTGTCCATCCGATTGAGAAGAAAGAGTGCTAGCATACGCTCTATGATTTTATGGAATCTACCTCTCCTTCGAATATGATTATTACTGGAGATGTAAATTTGGTTTTCAACTCAAAGGAAAAAAGAGGAGGCAATACCTGTTGTGATCAATTGCTGCCTTACGTTGAGGGTTTGATACAACAATGGGATCTCATCGATTTCAAGTCCAAGAAGGGACTATAAACATGGACCAATAATAGAACTGGTGCTACTCAAATTTCAGCCCGTCTAGATCGGTTTATAGTACAGAGTACTTTTTTGGTGGATAAGAAATTAGTTTCTACAAAAATCCTTCCTAAACTTACCTCAGATCACAAACCCATCCTCTTGCAGTTGGACGAGGAAGAAAATTTGGGCCCGATTCCGTTCTGTTTCATCCCTTAGTGGATTCAGTAGGATGGCTTCTTTGCAGTGATAACTAAGGCTTGGGATACTTCAGTCATTGGGTTGCCTAGCTATGTATGGGAGCAAAAACTAAAAGCAACCAAAATAGCCTTGAAAGAGTGGGTTAAATCTCCGTACAATACTCCCACTACACTGAGAAAAGTGGCTGTGCAACATCTTGCTAATTTACAACTGGAATTGGAGAGTAGCGAAATAACTCCTCAAGCTTTGGAGAAAGAGCAAGAAACCCAATTTGCCTCCCTTAAATCATTTGAACATGAAGAAGAATATTGGAGGCTTAAGTCATGAATTTTGTGGCTACTTTCTGGAGATCATAATACAAGTTTTTTCCATAGACAGTACAAAGCATGTCTCTCTCAAAATCATATTTTGAGATCAACTTAGTAGATGGGACTGTTTCAAAAGGAATTGTCCAAGTGAAAGAAGAAACTGATATCTACTTTCAACACCTTTTCATAGAGGTTGGGACTGGCAATGAGGAGCTCACTTCTGAATTTCTTTCTCATATGCCTTCTCTTGTTAGTGATGAGAATAATCTAAATCTAATGAAGCTCTTTTCTGAAGAGGAAATCAGCAAAGTTGTGTGGGTTATGGAATCCGACAAAGCACCAGGCCCGGATGGATTTTCTTTTCACCTATACAAAGACTATTGGAACATCATTAAGATTGATTTATTAAGAATGGTCAAAGCCTTCCAGCAAAAGGCCAAAGTGGGTGGAAGCACTGTTATACACCTGAATGGCACCTCTCCGTTCGAGTACCGACATCCCTCATGTTGGCACACAAAAGGACATCTATGGATAGAGGTTTGCCCAAAAAACACTATAGATTGGCTTACTATACAATACATTCCTCCTCCATCCAGCTGGTTACTTTGCCATTTTGCTATGTCAAGTTGTATTCGTGACTCTCCCTATATGCAACTCGCGGATCATTCGCGAGTGTCGGTTGTTGCAAGTCGCGGATGGATGTATTCGCGGGTTGCTCTTATAGCAACTCGCGGATCATTCGCGGGTTGTCCTTCTCCATACCCGCGAATATGTCCCTTGACATTTAAAAATAAAAACACGCGATGATTTGAGATTAGTTAAGCATTGTTACCTTAATTACCTTAACTGTCTCAACCTCCTCAACCTTCGAAACTGCCTTATTTCCTCCATATAAATACAGGCCTTGGGGAGGGTGTTATATATAGACTTGGAGAGCAAAGTCATGTTGGTGGATTTTATACAGAAGTCTTTGGAGCAGTGGAACTCAGAATCCTTTGGTTGCAGAGGAGTCCTTGTCTCAGGCGTTGGGTTGTAATCTGAACTCTTTCCATTATTGATAATAAAGAGAATCCTTCTTCCATATGTGTTTCATGTATTGTGGTTTGATAAATATTTATGTTTCAGTACTGTATATGATTTATCTAACCTGCTTATATATATATGAATCATCTTGTATCTGGAATATTGACTCTTGACAGGTGAAGGAGGAGCAACCTTGAAGACTTTGGAGGTGAAGTAGAACGGAAGAGGACAAGCAAGGATCGACCTTCGTTAATCGAGTAAATCTTTCTCATCCTCCTATTTCCTTTACTGCACTCTAGAGTCAATTGTCTGCAAGTTGATTGAGTATGTTGGTAACCCCAGACCTTCGATTATAAGGTGTATAATCCTGTACAACAGAACTGGTGACTCTGCTGGGGATGCCTAGACTGTTGTAGGTTGTTTCTGTCACCCCTGACCAGTCTTTGCTTGAAGTCTGTATGTGATCTTACATCCTGGTTCATACTTGCCTCAGTATTTGAAAGTCTTTGGAATTTTTCTTGTTCTTTGAGAAATTTTTTATACCTATCCGCGAGTTGCTCTTCTGCACAGTCGCGGATACAGGCTTGCATCCACGGGTTGCTTTACTGGATAGTCGTGGATACAGTTTTGCATACGCGGGTTGCCCTTCTGAACAGTCGCGTATATGCCTGGAAGCAGGGATTTTTTAGGATTGGGTTTGTTTGTCCCTCTCTATGTGTATTTCCTGTTTCTGTGTGGACTTTCTTTATGAATGTTGTTTGGCTTGTCTGTGTGCCTTTGTTGATCACACTTTGTGCTTTTTCAAAAGCCCTTGAGTTTCTTTTACTTGGATTATTTTCTGTTTGTATGCTGAAGTGGTTGGCCTGTTTGGGTTGTGGGTTAAGGTGTCTTTGTCCAGATCTGTGATCAGGTTCTTGGGCTCTGTTTTTCCAGTCTGTCTTTTGACAGTGGCTGGTTGTCACTTGCCCTTATAAGTCTACAGTGTTTTTGTCATTGTGTGCACCCAAGCTAAGGTTCCTATCCTTCATTTGCTGGTTGTCTTTTGGTTCTGTCAGCCTGTTTGCTTCAGTTTGCTGTTTTATACAGTTTATTTAATTCAAGTTTGCTTAAGTATAGTGCATTGTAGGTTCATAACTCTTGGGAGTTTGTGTCATCCTTTTTGTTTGTTCTTTATTTATGTGGTAAGTTTTTTATAGCATTAGGGTTTGCTCTTTGCTCTTTCCCCCACCTCCTTTGCTTGGCATGATTTTTGGCTTATGTTTCTGATCAGCCTCTATTAGTGATATTTGTCTAAGTTCAGAAGCTTGTTGGTGTTGTTTTCCTTCTTGTTTTGTTGGTTGACTTCACCATGCCAAAATAGTTGACTTGTCTTTTATGCAAGCCTTCCTTCCAAGTAGGGTTTATGCCGACTTTAGTTCAGTCTAGAGTTTGTTTGGTGGTTGTATAGCAGAGTTCCTTTTTCTTTGTTCTTGTTATCTGCATGCTTTTGGTTTGTAGGTAGTTTTTCTTTTGCTTTTATAAAAGAAAATTAAAAAGAACCTATACTTGTTTGTGCTGCTTGCCCCCCCACCTCCTTCTTTGGCTTGACCTTGTTGGACAAGGTACTGAGCAGCCTTTGTTTGTAGGTTTAGATTGATATTTGGGACTTCTTGACCTTTGTTTATGTCAGTATTATTGCTCAGTCTTTTCATTCCAAAGTTGTTGGCTTGTTTACCTTTGTGAGCCTTCTTTTTAAGAGAGGTTGATATCTAACTTTAGGGAAACCTAGGGTTTGTTTGTGGGGAGTAGAGTAGTTGTCTATTTTCTTTGCTTTCATTACTTGCTTGCATTAGTTGATAGGCTGACTTTTCTTTTGCATTTATAAAAGAATAAGACAAAAACACATGTTTGCTCTATATGCATGTAGATGAGGTTTTTAGTCTAGATTGCATGGCATATCATTGTTTTTGATAAAAAATAAAAAGAATTTGTTCTTTTGTGGTTTTCAAGTTTCTATTTGAAAAATAAAGAGAATAGTTTTTGCTTTTTGCATTTCATATCTCTTTGCTTAGCCATTTTGTTTCAGCTTTGAGTCAAAACACCACATAAGTTTCATGCCATTTACCCTCTGACTAAAAACAACCCTTAAAATAAACGATATAATTTAAAAATTACTAGTAAGTTTTATTTTATAGGGTCATACACCAACTAGCTCAGGCTAGACTTGTGGATTAGGGAGTTTCAACTCTCCACAAGTGTTAAATTCAGACGTAGTTGGCCAATCACTAGGTAAATCCTTGATTTTATCGACTGTATCTAGGAAGCTCCTCTCAAACGGGAGTTAAGCACGAGGGCGCGTGGAGGCTTGGATAGAGGAGATAACCCTCCGAATCCTTGTCAAAGCGTAACTCAGGACTTTTACGCATCTGGGGATTCTGTCCTAGACAGAGTTTCGGGCTCAGCTACCCTGCCCATGCGTACGAGTCTGGCTTGCGACTGTCCCCCCAGACTATTGGTATAGCCAAGGTAGCCTTTAGTCTCTTGACATCTAGGGTTCATACACATGTACACTAGAAGGTTATTTCTGGTTGACCTTGGACGGACTTGGAAGGTAACCCCGGTAGAAAGTGTGGGAGGGCGGTGGGTGATTCCTCCACTTGTGCCTAAGAACATCTACATGGACGCCAAGTAACTGTCTATCAGCTTTCTTCTGGAAAGTATATCTTATACCTGTTTGTCTGTTTGGCTTTAGGAATTTTTAGTGAGTGCTGTGTGGTTTGTCTATACTTAGTGTGCCTTTAGGTGTGTGCTTTGTAATTTTGGTTGCTTATCAACCTCGGACTTTGCCTCCTGGTTTGAAACTATGGCTAGCACCCCTTCGAACACCAACCAAGAGATCCCCATGATGGGAACTCTTTGTACTATTCCTTTCACGGGGAATGTTGGTGTTCCCTTGATGGCCACCCTGAATCTACCTGGATTCACCCTAGGGCTACCGGTGTGGTTGTTTTCCACTCCAACTGTCCTGAATGTTCCTGATGCTTCTCAAGTAAGCTCCTTATATCAAGGGCATCAAAACACTACTTCCCCTTCACCTGTAGTTGATTCTCCTCCCCCTTCTACCTCATGCGATGAAAGTACTGATATTAGTAACTGGCAGTCTAAAAGGAGTAAAAGAAGGAGGAATAGGAAGAAGGCACATAAGCAAGGGGGAACTAGTTCAACCTCTGCAAGTCAAGTTGAACCCCACCCCCCAGCCTCTGTTGTTCATGCTGGGGGCACCCATCCAACCTCTGCAGGCCATGTTGGATTTAAGCACTCAACCTCTGCAAGTCAAGTTGATCTTCACCATCCAACCTTTGTTGATCATGCTGGTGGGATCCTTCCAAACTTTTCAGGTCATGTCGGATCCAGTAACTCAGCCTCTGCAGTTCATGCTGAGGGCACCCGTTCAACCTCTGTTGTTCAAGTTGAATCTCCCCATCCAACCTCTGTTGTTCATGCTGGGGGCACACACTCAACTGCTGCAAAGCAGATTGATCCTAACCATTCAACCTCTGTTGTTCATGTTGGTGGTGCCCATCCAACCTCTACAGGCCATGTTGGATCCAGTCTCTCAGCCTCTGTATGTCATGCTGGGGGCAGTCTCTCAGCCTCTGTGGTTCATGCTGAAGACAATTTGTCAGCCACTGCAAGTCATGTTGACACTGTTGAAAAGACTACTTGTTCAAAACACAAGCCCAAGTTTCCTTGTAAGCTTTGTGAGGGAGACCACCTTACTTATAAATGCCCTTCTATCGCGGAGGTACGAAGAGTTTGGATTCATGGTCATCTTGTTTTTGAACATTCTGAAGCTTTTCAACAACCAACCTCTCTTAGTCAGGTTGGACCCAGTCACCCAACCTCTGTAGTTCATGCTGGGGGCAAACTCTCATCCTCTGCAGGTCATGTTGAGAGAAAACAGTCAGCCACTGCTAGTCATGTTGACACAGTTGAGAAAACTGGTCGCTCGAAGTGCAAACTTAAGTTCCCTTGTATGCTATGCGAGGGAGATCATCTTACTCACAAGTGCCCTGCTATCGCAGAGGTGCGAAGAGTGTGGTCCAAGACTCAAGATTTTCCTTCTCCTGAACAACCTATAGTTTCTCAACAACCTATTCAACCTCTGGTTGATCAAGTGGTCGAACCAATATCATATTTGGTTGATCGCACTCTTCTTTCAGAGAGTGATCCTAATGTGATTGAACCAATTTCTTCTTTGGTCAATCTCACTCTCGCTTCGGAGAGTGACTTTCACGAAGCGGTTGAATCGATTCCAGTATCAATCAATCCCACTCTTCCTTTGGAGAGTGAAGTGTCTACTAGTCACATTTTCTTCACTTCCAGTTCAGAACTTACTGAACAAGGGGGCACTGAACTCGCTTCGGATCAACCCCCACCAAGCTCTCGGATTGCTTCCTTTGATTGGGATAGCCTAGTTGAGCCGCGCCTTCCTTCTAATGCACCTTTCCAGATAAAGGTCAAAGTTGAACCTTACACAATTGCTCATTGTATTGTTGATGAAGGAGCCTCAGTTAGTATTTTGTCTGCTCGTGCTTGGCGAGGCATGGGATCTCCCAACCTTGTGTCGACTGCTATTCAGTTACTGGCATTTGATAGAAGAACTTGTATAGCCTTGGGAATTCTTGCTCAAACACCTGTTACTTTGGGTGGGAAGATCGTCTTAGTTGACTTCATGGTGATGGAAGACCCCTTGGACTTTAATATGCTCATTGGACGTGATTATGTCTATGCCATGCAAGCTGTGGTGTCAACATTCTTTCATGTGATGTACTTTAATCATGGTGAAGAAATTGTCACTATCGATCAGTTGGATTTTCTTGATCCGTCTCCTGACCCAACTAGAGACCAGGTCTTTCCTTTATTGATTCCCAGTGTTTCTATAGACACTCCCCCGCCACAGGTGAACTATGTGGCCTCTTGTCCTTTGTGTTCAATTGCTACTGAGAAGCAGCCTTTGTTTATATGCTTACCTTCTCGGGACTTGGTCCCAGTAGTTGAACAGGTGAGTCATCCTATACAGACTGTAGAGCCTTCTCTCCACTCTGTCGATCCATTTGAAAGTTTAGATATGTGTCCTATCTCGGATGATCTCCTTCCTTCGGATGAAGTCTTCCTAGAGTCTTTGATACAGTTTGACCTTCTTTTGGATGTTGGTTCAGTTGTGACTAAGTCTAAACCTGATTTTCCTGGTAGGCCTGACCTTTCTTCTTGTGTTGGTCTTGTTGAGTCTTTTCACTCTTCCTTCAAAAAGCAAGTCAGTGATCCTGATGAGTTTAATTTTTCTTATGAATTTTTCAACTCTTGTGATACCGAGTTTGTCCCTACAGACTCTATCTCCCTTGTTGATTTTTGCTCTCCTTCTGAGGCTGATCTTATTGATTATAAACCCTCGAGCCTTGGTTCTATATAATCTTCTTCGGTCGATTCTTCCTTGACTTTACCTTTTATAGAAGATAGCACAGTCACATGTGTTTCTGCCAAAGTGACCCGCATCAGATCGTTTCTTCTGAATATGATTCTGATGTTGTTGTTTTTTGGAGACAGGATTTGCAGTTGGATTCACAACTGTTTACTGGCCTTGTCTTGTTGTTCAAGCTGTAACTGCATTTGCATGTGCCCTGATCGCGCTTATGAGCTTGATACCAGCTTCCACGCTTTTAGCTCGTTGTATAAGCCCTCATCTTTGTTCTCATCATCGCTAAGCCTTGTATCATTTTGCCTTTGCAACTTGACACCCTTTACCTTGAGGAGACGTACCCTGAGTGTCCTTATCTTGCTCACTTTCCTTGCATTATGCATAGGTTTGTTCCTTGTGCTTGGAACTAGTTTCGCCTATCTATGACACTCGTCTCCTCGCATTTAGAGCATTCTTTCTGCTCTCCTTCGAGCTCGTTAAAAACAGTAAGGAGGCCGCGAGTTGACTTTTCCGGACTCGTTAAAACTTCACAGGAAATACTTTGAGTTTCTTTAGGCCCAAGTTTGACTCCTCAAAATAGACTTGACTGTCGAGTAAACTTGTCTGTTCAGGCTCGTTAAGAATATGTGAATGGGCATCCACATTGGTGGTAGGTTATCTCTTTCTCAGACCATGTGGAATAATACGAGAAAGGATCCCTCTCTTTTCTTTTGAATTGAGAAGAGTATTCTCAGGCATAGGTTTATCTCTTTTCCGGACCTGAGGGACTAAACTTACGGAAAAGGAACCCCCGGTATGAGCTTAGTTTTCTCTTTTTCGTGCTCTGGACCAAAACCTGAAAAATATTCCGAGTGTACTTCATGTCTTTGTCATGCTCGTTAAACCCTAAAGAACAAAGCATCGAGTTTATTGTTGTAAGCCCCATTTCTCGTAATCAAATGGATCTTTCCGAGTGATCTTGCCTTCCTTCACACTCGTAAAACTCAAGCTATATGCTGCTTTTGAAGGAGCGTTGGGTAGGTGGTATTTTAACCTTTTTCGGACCTTCCTGACTAAGTACGAAAAAGGTGTGCCTTTTCTTCTTCGGAAGTTAAGAGAGTTCTTCTTTGGTTTGTTTTATACTTTTTCGGCCTCAGGTGACTAAATTGTACGAAAAAGGACCCCCCTGGAGTCTTCTTTGGAGTTTTCAGACTCTCTAAACTATGAAAACACCGTCCAGCATGTACTAGTTCGAGCTCGTAAAATCTACGAATCAGTGCTTTATCAAGAATTCTTCTTTCTTTTCTTCGAGCTTGCCAAAAATGAAGATGGTCTCGAGTTTGCTTTCCTGGACTCGTTAAAATTTAAGAGGGAAGGTAAGGAAGAAGTTTTCTCTTGTTTTCGATAATGGCAGCATGTCATCCTTGAACATAGCACTCTTTGTTTTTCGATATCCATGTTTCAGTGTTCACTTGTGTTCAGCTATCACTTTGAGTTTCTTACTCCTCCTCTTGTCCGTTATACCTGGGGAATCTGATCCTGCCTCCTACATGACAGATCGGTCTAGTTGTTCTATCTATAAGTCATATGCTGCCTTGGGTCATCTCTGTGTTGTGCTCACTGTTCAAGGATTCTTCCCAAATGTCTGATTTATAGCCTGATCCCATCATTGTTATATCTGTTATCTATTTGTGTCTCCCTTCTTTTGCCTGGTTCCTAGTCACTCTTGTGATCCGTTGGAGGATCTGTTACCTTCCTTATCACAGCATGGTTCAGTTTCAGCACTTCCTGATGACGAAGACCTAGAGTTTTGACGATGGTACCTCAGGATTCACTTTCATCATTGGTGAATTCCTTTGCTTCAGTTGTTGATTATCATCTATTGATTGACAAACTGTTGAATCCTTTCCATGTTCAACTTCAGCTTACCCTTATTCACATGGCTTGGATTGTACTGGTTCTTTGGGATCCTTTATGAAGACCTTAGTTCCTCACCTATGGACTAAGTTGCGCAAGATTATGTTCTATTCATCTACATAGCTTCTAGATCTTTGAAGACTCATCATTATTGTATATTGTGGCTTCGATCCACGTTTGTAATATACATGGTTTTATACCTGTATCATATGATATACTCAAATATTGTAAAGGAGCTAGTGTTCCAGTAAATTGAACATAGCATCCTCAGATGTAACTTTGTATATGACATTACTATGTATTTGTTTTAGGTACTCTCTCTGCTCCATTGGATTTCTGAGTTCTCCAAAGATGAATATTATAATGTATTTCAGCCATCGTTTCCCTCTGACCTCACACATTAGGGGGCATCTGTTATACACCTAAATGGCATCCCTCCGTTCGAGTGCCGACATCCCTCATGTTGGCACACAAAAGGACATCTATGGATAGAGGTTTGCCCAAAAAACACTATAGATTGGCTTACTATACAATACATTCCTCCTCCATCCAGCTGGTTACTTTGCCATTTTGCTATGTTAAGTTGTATTCGCGACTCTCCCTATATGCAACTCGCGGATCATTCGCGAGTGTCGGTTGTTGCAAGTCGTGGATGG
>LPNX010593559.1:352807-484099 GCA_001517045.1 Pseudotsuga menziesii | reverse complement strand
CTTTGGAGGTGAAGTAGAACGGAAGAGGACAAGCAAGGATCGACCTTCGTTAATCGAGTAAATCTTTCTCATCCTCCTATTTCCTTTACTGCACTCTAGATTCAATTGTCTACAAGTTGATTGAGTATGTTGGCAACCCCAGACCTTCGGTTATAAGGTGTATAATCCTGTACAACAAGCACCAATTCCACCTTTCTTGCCTTAATTCCCAAAGAAGTTAATCTGACTACCTTTGATAGATTTCAGCCTATTTCTTTATAAAATGCGTCCTACAAAATCCTCTCGAAAATCCTTGCAAATAGAATAAAACCTTTGTTAGATAAGCTTATTTATCCTAGTCAAGATGGTTTCATCAAAGGGAGACATATTTTTGACAATGTAATTCTTGTACAAGAAGCCATGCATTCTAGTTTCCAGAGGAAGGAGAAAGGGATGCTCATCAAACTAGACATGTCAAATGATTTTGACCTAGTTAAAATCCCTTATCTTTATAAAGTTTTACTTTCTTTTGGGTTCAATCCAACATTTGTCAATTTGATCAAAGCCTGTACTGATAAACCTTGGATAGCCCCTCTTGTAAATGGGAGACTTGCCTCTTATTTTCAAGATTATAGGGGGATAAGGCAAGGTTTTCCGCTATCCCCTTTTCTGTAAATTCTGCTGGCAGACTATTTGAGTAGGAAATTGACTACTGAAAGAAATGTGGGGGTAATCTTGGGCATCCGATTGACGAATGGAATTGATCCAATCAACCATGCTTTGTTTGCTGATGATTCCCTACTTCTAGGAGGAGCTTCTTTGAGAATTACTAGGGCCTTTCATGAGATTCTTCAGAGCTTTTGCAGTATCTTAGGAGAGCTGATTAACAAAAGAAAAAGCATTGTATATAGATGGAACACTAATGAACATACCATCCTTCGAATTGCTCGATTTTTGTGCTTTTTTGGATTTGATTCTTGGGATAAAATTAATTATCTTGGATTACCTTTAACATTGGGGTCCAACATATCTTCGCTCTGGAATGAAGTTATAAATACGATCAAAGCTAAGATAGCAGTATGGGGAGGGCATTGGTTGAACAATGTCGGCAAGTTAATACTCATCAAATCAATACTCTCTTCATTTCCTATTTATTAGGCTTCTTTCCTCCTTGCTCCAAAGGTAATTATGGAGTAGATTTCGAAACTATTTAGAGACCTTTTGTGGCAAGGTGGAAAAGGAAATCAGAAAAAAATTTATTTAGTAAAATGGGATATCGTGAAAAGACCAATGCTGGAAGGTGGAATTAACATTAGAGATCCAAGTATGGTAAATTTTTCTTTAGGTGCTAAGATTCTCTGGAAGCTATATTCCAACAGCCCTCATTCGATAAGCCGGCTTCTTTGAAAAAAGTATCTTAATGGTTCTTTATTGAGAAACCTTTAGTTTGATAACATTCCTAAAGCTACTCTGCTATGGAATCTCTATAGGTAAGACTTTGATTTTTTCCTAATTCAGCTAAGTCATGTTCCTGGGAATGGAAACAAAACTCTGCTATGGCCTGATAAAATAATCGGCAATCAACCTCTTGCGAACATATCTGAATTAATTCCTATTCGTGAGTGGTCCATGCAACAAGGTTTGCTTCAATTGTCGGATATCTCCTCTTGGGATATCAATGGGGACTGGACAGCATTGGTCTTCCCATCACTCCCATTTCATCTCCTTCACCAAAAACAATTGTTGTTGGACACGCTGAAGGGCATGGCTCCAGTTAATCTTCAAGTTGCTGACCAATGGAGCTGGGAGAGGACTGGATTCTACTCCTCGGAGTTTGGATTTTCTACTTTACAGTCGGTACACCCCCATTTACTAAACCATTCAATTCACAAGCAAGTTTGGTTTGCTCACAGGCTACCCAAGGTAAATTTCTTCACATGGGTTCTCCTTCATAAAAGAGTGTTGACAGGTGAAAATTTAATCAAATGTGGAATTTTAGGTCCCCACAAGTGTGTCATGTGTCGTGTAGCTTGTGAAAATTCGGATCATCTGTTCATGGAATGTGTCTTTTCCCAATCAGTATGGGCATTAGTGCTTGATGGACTAAATACAATTGCTCCTACTTAGATTTCTGTAATTACTCTTTTCTCTACTTGGAAAACAAGATATCCAAGGATGTTTAACAGTCATAGCCTATGTAATCAGGTATGGCTTTCCATTCCCAAATTTATTTGCTAGAAGCTGTGGCTGGCAAGAAATGATTTGATATTCAACAACGTCGAGCATTCTCCTTTGTCTGTTGTTGCCAAAGCCAGGGGTCTTTTAATTGAAGCATTCGGAAATCAGTCCTTAAAGTCACACATCCCACTTTCAGTAGAAGAAAGAAGTTGGCTAGGATCAGTGTAGATACGGGACAGGAAGAAGAAGTTAGCTCGACCAATTTATAACCCTATTTGGAAAATACAAATGCCCGAAGCAGATTTCCAAGTATGGTGGAGAAAACAAGGAAAAGTAACGGTTTTCTTTGATGGTGCCTCAAAAGGAAATCTAGGCATCTCAAGTGCAGGTAGGGTGATCTATTCTCATGATGGATTAAATAAAGACAGTTTCAGATGGGGATTAGGAAAGAATACAAATAATCAAGCAGGAATTATTGGATTGTACAAAGGATGTCAGATTGCACATAATCATGAAACCACGACCCTCCAAGTCTTTGGTGATTCAGAATTTTTAATAAATATCCTAAATTCTGAGAATTTTTTTATTAATCCGACTCTCAATAATTCTCTCCGTCGGTTGAGGGGTTATGGCATACCTTCTCTTCTACTGCATTTTTTCATATTCTTCGTAGTTTGAATAAGGAAGCTGATGTAAAAGCTAATGTGGGATGTAGATTGACACAAGGAGTATTCAAAAAGAATGTTGAAGATTCTTTGATCATATGTATTCCGTAACTGGTTTGCCTCTAATTTATGGAAGGCCAAGTCAGATTATAATCGGGATAAGTGAGCTTAGACTACATGTAACTCTCGTTGTTTAGGCTAAGGCCCAACTTATATCTTTCCAAAACAAAACAAAATTAACCGTTCCAGTTAGAAAAAAAAAATTAAAACACAAAAGGTACAAGGCTAGTTAGGAACACCCTGTCAGTTTTCCCCTTCAAATATAAACGGTCTAAATACGTGAGAAATTGTGGTGAAAGAATAAGCGACACAAAGTGATGGAAATAATTATAAGCACTAGACAATGAATCAACAAGTGGGTAGTAGCCACAATGGTGCAAGTAATTATGTCATATGTCATGGTATCATTGCGAGATCAAGTAATGGTTATGGAATAAGGTCTAGTTCTAGATGTGAATGTGCAAGCTAGATGCAAAAACCAACAAGGTAATTGGTCACAAGTTAAGAACAAGTTGGAAGAGAAATCATGGAGTCATGCACATAATTGATTGATAGGTTAATAAAAGAAATGCTTATCAACAAGAACAGTCTCGAGGCTAAACAAATGATGGATCGTGGCCAATTCTTGTAGTATAGCGAATGAAATTCTATTAGATAGTACATCTGGGGAAAAATTTATGTAAAAAACGTCTTGATATAGGCCAAAAAATAAAATGTCTAGTTCATTTATGCCATTGCATTTAGGCCATTTTGGATAAATATTTAGAGCTTCCATGATTCAGTTGCAAATTGCAGGAGATTTGACCATTGGATTTTTGAGTCGATCCCTCTAGGTGGACCACCTCAAAATATTATTTCATTTTGTGTTGGCCAACATGCATGGTTAAAAATTTGAGGAGTAGTCGACACATGTTTATCAACTTCCTTTGAACATGAACATGACACTGATATGACCTAGGAAACAAACGATACTCAGATAGAAAATTAATGAAAAACCTTCAACATTGGAGGAACTGAATGGAGACTCTCTAATGACATGAAGAATAACCAATAGATGGAATGAATAATCATTATGACACTTTTTCCCGAGTAATACAATCCCAATTGTAAGAGATTTTTATGCAAAAACATGTGTCATGTTTAAGGGAGACACTCATTGGATGCTGCCGTGTTTCAACATAACAAATTAAAGAGGTTGATATGCTTCCCCCCAGCATTTTTTTCTTTTTTAATTTTTTTTTACATTTATTTATTTTGCGAAGCTTGAAAAATGAATAAAAATAATGCAATATTACAATGGAGGGAACGAGTGTTGTAACAACGTGCAATTATATTTCAAGTCAAGGAGGCAACATTGTGTAAAAAATGAACACCTTATCAGTTTCCCACTTCAAGGATAAAGGGTCTAGATACATGGGCAATTGTGGCCAAAGAATAAGTGAAACAAAGTGATGGCAAAAGTTGTTAGCATTGGAAAGCAAATTGGCAAGTGGGTAGTAGGCATGATGTTGCAAGTGATTATGGCATATGTTGTGGAAGCATGGGGAGGTCAAGTAATGGTTATGTCATAAGGTCTTGTTGTGGATGTGGCAATGTACTTGATCACAAGCTAAGAATAAGTCAGAAGAAAAATGATGGAATCTTGCACATAATCAATTGAGTGTCTAATAAAACAAATGCCTATTAAAGAGAACAATTTTGGGGCTAAAGAAACGATGACTCATGAATGATTCAATTTTTTTTAACATAGGACAAAAAATCAAATGTCTAGTTCATTTGTGTCATTGCATTTAGGACATTTTGGAGAAATATTTAAAGCCTCCGGGATTTAGTTGCAGATTGTGGGAGATTTGAGCATTGGATTTTCAAGCCGATACCTCTAGGTGGGCCACCTCAAAATTCTATTTCATTTTGTCCATTTCATTTTTTAAAATTTTTTGGGATTTTTTAGGCATATGAAATCCCATTTGGACCGTAAGTGTGTGTTTGTGGGTTTGGTGTGCAACAATTGTGAGTAGAAGGACTTGATCACAGTTGTTGCATAATATATTTTCAACCAATTGTATATGTGTCTGTGAATAACCACGACTAATCCTCAAAATGAATTTTTATTTTTATTTTTTTAACACAAATGGCCCTGAAATCCTTGTGTGGTGTGTACAATTAGTCGACTAACAAGTCTAGTTGGCTAAACCGATTAGCTCCTCCAACATCTCCCCTAAGAACAAAATATTTCTTCGTCCCGAAGAAACAAGGGAGGTAACAAAATATCTATCTCAAGTAGTTCCTAAAATTGCTTTGTTTATGGACTATGCTGTTTGATTGATGGCCGGTTCTGTACGCAAATCTCCACAATGGCTTCTGCTGTAATTGCTAACTGGTGCTGGAATTCTTCCCAATTACGGAGTGATTTCTGGATATTGATGGTCAAGGTTGTGATGCTCGACAAGTTTGACATCTTCTGTTGTATTGACAAGTCCATAATATTACTCATGTCGGGACCTAAAAATTGTGCTTTCTCCTTTGCAGTGTCAAGTAATCTCTTCATGTACGGACGAATCTTGTCAAGGTTATCCAAGCTAGGATTGGCTTGATTTATCCATTGGTGTGCTTGTTTGTCAAGTTTGTTCAGTTTTGCTGTCTCTTATACAAGTTGGTCTTGAATTGTTTTATTCATCTATTTTGTGTCTCCTTGTTGGCTTTGTAGTGATTTAATGTGCTCACGCGTATTCCTCAGCTATTGAAATACTTGGCCATAATAGGTGACCCAACTTCTTACGACTTCCTCTGTCACAGTAGATTCCTCAAAATGTTCTTTCAATACTTTATGAGCTTCTGAGAACGTTGGATACTGATTTATTAACAATACAGAGGTATGTTCTGTATGCTCTTCCTTATTTTCTTGTAGTTGAGTTTGAAGACTAGACACGACACTTTCAAACAATTTGTATGCGTGATCTAACGGTTTGTCGGTGTCTGCTCCTTCTGGTATTAGGATGACTTTTTGTGCCAAATCCCTGCATCTCGTTAGGAATTCCATTTGTTCTCTTATGATTTTTTCAATTTGTGCCTATCTTCTTTCTTTCCTTAATTTGGATTCTTTATTGAGGGTTTCCATCAGTTGGTCCAACTCATCATCTCTGATCTTTTGTGTATCCACCGTTGTGGTCGACCCTAGTTGAGCCAAATGGATGACTGATGGTACCTGTTGTTGTGTCGAGTGTATTTGCTGTTGTTCCTTCTCTTTTTTATTTTTCTCTTTCTTTTCTTTTCATTTTTGCCGAGATTGGTCTCTATTTTGCACTTCATCTGCTCTTGTCGACAATGTTCCTGTTTGTTGTTGTACTGCTTGGTATATCGAGGCTTACTAACTGTGTTTCCAGGAGGAAATCAGTAGATGGTTTTGTAATTAATGGTGGTGTGGAGGGTGTAATTGTGGCTGAAGGTGGTGTAGGCAAAGGTAGGCACTCTGAAGTTGATGGAAGGTTCTGGATGGAGTCTGTTGGCATAGGATTTTCAACTAGTGGTGCTGAGTCGATAGGTTCATTCAGCTCAACAGAATCGATGAGGTTGACCATTTCTTGATCTATTGCTAATACTTGAACTTGGTCATTTGTATCAAGTTCTTCTGATATGGTTCCTTCATCTTCTTCTTTGATCAGGAGTAAGGGATTTCCAGTGGATGGTATGAAGTATGAGATATGTGCGGCCACAACGTTAGAATTTTTGTCGAGATTTCTTTGAAATGTGGATTTAATAACTCTGACAATCTGTGGTTTTGGTGCAGATTTTTGTGGTTGGTCAGGGTGCTGGGGAATTGTAAGAAGTTGTCGTGAGGGGCCTAAATCAACAACTGGTTTTGTTGTATTTAATTTTTGAATAGAAGGGAAAAGGGTGGGGAGTTGGTTGATAAATTCTTGAAGGTCGCTTCTTTATCAAATTTTGTGCAGATTTTTTTAGATAATGCTTGCATATATGGGATTGTTGGGGTAACATAGGTTGGTTTGGTACTTCTTCTTGGACTATCTCGGTTGGGGATGGAAGTGGTGGAGTGGTGGTTAAATCAACAGACTCAACCTTAGGAGGGGTGACGACTCTTACCTTCTTTGCATCTTCTTCAATGAATTTTTTGAACTGATCTTTGATGGATATCTGATTCTTAGTAGCATCCTCCAATATTTTAGCAGCTCTAGCGTGTAACTCAACCTCATCATCAGACTCCTATAAGAGAATGAGTCCGTGTTTCCCTTTCCCTTTAAGTGGAGTACTTTTCTTCCTTCGGGCTTTATATATTTCCAAATATAGTTGTTGGATGTTCTATTTTATCATAGAATACTTTGGTGGTAAGTTGTCAGATTGAGTTTCCTCATCTGTCTACTCAGCCTCCTCCTCCTATTGTGTTGGTTTAACTTGTTGTTGCGTGGATGATACTGTAAGTAATTGAAGAGTCTTTACCTCTTCTACTAGGGTGTCCTCCAGGGTAAAAGTGCTGATATGAAGATGTACTTCATAATATTCCTCTTTTTCCTGGTTCGTTAAAGGCTCGACAATCAGTTGATCATTTTTCTTTGCAATTCCTGGTATGGTCATTTTTATGTTAGATTGTCGGGCTAATTCCACAAATATATCCTTGACTGATGGGTAATAATCGATCTGCTTGGCCTTTCCTGCAACTCCTTGCATGAACTAGACTGTGGTGTGGCCTATCTCTAACTAGACATGTGCCGAGGGCGACAAACTTCTTTGGATATTCTAGGGTACCCTCCATCTGGTCGTTTTGATCTTTAAATTTTGAAACCAGGTGTCTAACCAGACTTTGGCCGCTTCTAGTTCTCGAGAATTCCCAACAATTGAAAATGGTTTGAAATTCCACATTTGGAATCTTGTCGGCTCAAGGAATTGTGGGTCTCCGAAAGGTCTCATATAATACATTCCAATCCAAATGATCAAAGATGGAAATATGATTGCTGCACCTTCCTCTTGATATTGCGTACAGATATTCTTGATGAGGTCAGCTAGATATTGTGCCCAGCAGTAAGTTTTCCTTGTCTCTGCTACGTTGTTGACGACTTCCAACATGTCGAGTCTTAAATCACATCCGTGCCTTGTAGTTGTTAGGCCTATAGAGATAATTTTTGCTACTATATTCGTTGTAGTGTACTTAATCTGGCTGATTACCAGTACTTTAGAGTTCTGTCCGGTTGGAGTGCCTGTTAGTTTTTCGACCAAACATGGTTTTGAACCTACGGGAACTGGTTCACCCTTGTTTGATAATCTTGTAAGTCTGTAGATGACATCGCCAGATACCTCGATAGGTCTGTCAAAGTAGAATTTCCCATTGTGGTACCTACTAACAATGAATTTTGCTATAATTTCCTTTGTCCCCCCGAAGCTTGCCATGAGTGGTGCATTTACATAACTCATAATGGTGTTGGAGTTTACTTTTTTAGCTTATGTTGTCATTTTCTTGTCTTCGTATGCCCATTTTTTGATCTCTGCCCATAATATTGACCATGATGATTCTTGAACCTTTGATTTGTTGATGTTTTCCAGCCTTTGTATCAATAGGGTTGTGGTGGTTTGTAGCTCAATCATTTTCCTGGTTGTAGATCTTTTCATTTTCGGTGCCATTATGTCGGTAAAGTGCTATGGTTCTTGAATAGGTATCTTAGTCTCAAGGGTCTGATAGCTCTGTCTCTCTAGTTCTTCGTAGAATGATGTGAAGTCTTCATCCAATGTGGTATTTATAGGTGGAGCGGGCAGTGATCTAGTCGATGAAGATATTAATGGCGGGTTTGACTGTGAAGGACACTCTATTGAAAGTTATTTTAATGTGCGCTAGTTTTGGCACTCCTTCTGTCGGTGATCATGATGATTTGATTGGACCGTTGGGCCTTCTTTTCGTTGATATGCATCATGGTTGTGAGAATGTTGGTGGGATGGGTGGTATTTGTTGTGTCGATGGTTATGTTTTCGGTTGCTAATTCTTCTAAATGATATTCTGCTACTTCCTTCCTGAGAGTAAGTCCCTGTCATTTTGATTTTGCTGGATTGTTTCTTTTGCTGTTTTTAGGTTCTTATGGTTTTTATAGATTTTTTCATTTTTTGTTAACAATTATGAAACCGTTTTTTGTTTAGAATAGATTTTTCAATTTTCATACTGCTTTAGTCGGGCACCGTTAACAAGTTTCTGAAATAATTTTCCTTGTAACGTTCTCTGTCGGACTAATCTGTTGGCATTGATTTATTCGACGATATAAGGTTCCGTCCACTCTATTTGCAGTTTTTTCAGCTTGCCTTTGACTCAACTGTCATACCATAACGTAAGGTCTCCAACCGACAAGTTTTTGTTTTTGATGTTTCGGTCGTGCCACACTTTTTGTTGTTGCTTTTGGATTTCTTAGTGTTGTATAGCGATTAGTCTATGTTCCTCTAGCTTGGCTAGTTGCATTGGTCGCTCTTTCTTAGCCTCTCCGACATTAATAAGTAATATGTCGGTGATTACTGGTGTCTGTTGTCGAAAGTGTAGTGGGATGACTGCTTCTTGCCCATAGACAGGTCTAAACAGTGTCTAGTCTGTGGATCATTTATATGTTGTTCTGTATACCCATAAAACATCAGGGATTTTCTCATCCCAATCATCTTTGTTTGTATTGCAAATTTTTGTTAAGCCTCTAGTCAAAGTTTTGTTGGATGCTTCAATCGCACCATTAGAGTGAGGATGATAGGATGTGCTTCTTCTATGTTCAATTTTGAACTGGTCTATTAAAGCTGCAATAAATTTGTTAATAAAATGTGATCCCTGGTCGCTGATTAAAGTCAAAGGATAAACAAATCTAGTAATGATATTTTCGTATATAAATTTGGTGGCTACTTCACTAGAACAAGTTTCGACAGGTTTTGCCTCTGCCCACTTAGTAACATATTCGATTGCTGTTATAATATAGCACACTCTCGACCTTCTAGTAGGAACTGGGAATGGTCCTATAAAGTCGATAGCTCAATTTTCAAACGTTAAACTTGGATTTACCGATATTAAGGGAATCTTAGTGCTTAGTAGGGGTCGACCTAATCGTTGACAACGATCACATTTACTGACAAACTTTCGACAGTATTTGTATAATGTTGGCCACCATAATCCTGATTGTTGGATATTTTTAGCAGTCGTGTTAGACTAGAAATGTCCTCTAGTCGGGCCATAATGTGCTTCATGCATTATGTCTCTCTTTCATGCTCCAGAATGAATCAACGAAGTACCTCATCCAAGCCCAGTTTATATAGGAATTGTTATAGCTAAAAATGACACATCTCGGCCTGTGACCACTTTCCTATGTTTTCATCGCATGTCGACACTTCTAGGACGACACTTCATGAAAGTCATTGAAAGTCACTGAAAAAACACCTAACTTGGAGGACCCATATCTTGAGTTTTGTAACTCTATTTGACCTCATTTCTACACCGTTAGAAAGGTATTTCAGTTAGCTAAAACTTTCTAGAAGACATCAAAGTCTGAAAATGCTTAGAAATACCCTAAAAAGGAGTTTTTGATGTGTACGCGACTTTCCTTGAGGAAACCCGCGTACGTACACGAGTAGCTATATATAATAGTCGCGTACGCCTTAAATACATGACTTTCTGCATTGCAACCCATGTATGCCTCCTCGTGTATGCGACTGTTGTCTCTGCAACCCGCGTATGCCTCCAAAAAATGTCAAAAAAATACGTATTTTGAAATTTGTGTAGTTATGCAACTGACTCCTTTAGTTGTAACTACTTTGTCTTCGACCCTAACTCTTCATTAAACATATAAATAGAGGTAGGGAGGTCCATGAGAGGAGACTTGAATCTTTGCATCATTATGCTAGAGGAATCAAGACTCTCTTTGCCCACACCTTTGCCCTAGAAGCAATCTCCTTGTGTTGCAGAGTTTAGAGGTTGAGTTCCTTGGAGAAGAGAAGCAACAGAACCAGATCAAGATTTCATGAGGTGCCGAACTTGAAGAGAAGGTATATTTGTAATTGTTTTCAATATTAATAAAGATGTGATGTCCTTATTCTTCCCAAATCATTGTTCAATGTGTGATTGAATCTATGTTTATAGTCATATTATGATGTTAATCAGATTATTATTTCATGTTTATTTGATTATCATTGCTTTATATGTGGTCATATTGGTTTGAGGAAGGTATAATTCGTTTTGCAGGTCTCTTGGAGCAAGAGGAGCAAGAGGAGCAAGAAGAGGATTGAAGGGTTGCTTGGATCAACCTTCCTCTGGCTAAGGTATGAACCATTCTAATCCCTGAACTTGCTTGTATTTACTTGCAGAACCATTTACATCCACCTTTCAACCCTAGTACGTTGATGGCCTCTTAAACCCTAGCCATAGGAAACTTTCCTTTACAACAGAACTGGCGACTCCGTTGGGGATAGCCTTGTCTGTTTGGGGTTTCTCTGTGTTTCTTTTAGTCTTTTGCATTGTTTCAAGTCCTTATTGCCACTTAGGAACACTTTATAAGTCTGATAGAACACCTCCCCTGCCTTCCTAAGGCAGTTTTTTGACCTTTTTTGGGTTTTTCCCCAGCCATACACGAGTTGTAGACTGAACAGTTGCGTGTCTGGTTTGGTACATGCGACTTTCTATACTGTCAACCCGCGTATGATACATGACTTGTTAGTGGTACAACCGGCGTGTGCTTGTACACGTGACTTATTGTATTGTCAACCCGCGTATGACACATGACCTGTCAGTAGTGAAACTCGCATATGCCCCTTTAAACAGTGTTTTTTCCTCATTTTTGTGGGTTTTTCTGTTGTTGTGGGCTGTTTGGTAGGTCTTTTGGTGTCCTATGCAGGTGCATGACTCCAGGGAGTTAGTGTCATCCCTTTTGGTTGTTCTTTATATATGTGGTAATCCTTTTAATAGCATTAGGGTTTGTTCTTTGCTCTTCCCCCCCACCTCCTTTGCTTGGTATGATTTTTGGCTTATGTTTCTGGTCAGCCTCTGTTAGTGATCTATGTATGAGTTTAGAAGCTTGTTGGTGTTGGTTTCCTTCTTCTTTTGATAGGTTAACTTCACCATGCCAAATTAGTTGACTTGTCTCTTATGCAAGCTTTCCTTCCAAGTAGGGTTGTTACTGACTTTAGGGCATTCTAGAGTTTGTTTGGTGGTTGTATAGCAGAGTTCCTTTTGCTTTGTTCTTGTGATCTACATACTTTTATTTGTAGGTAGTTTTTCTTTTGCATTTATAAAAGAAAAATAAAAAACACATGTTTGCTTTATATGCATGTAGATTAGGTTTTTAGTCTAGATTGCATGGCATATCGTTGTTTCTGAAAAAAAAAAAAAGAAATTGTTCTTTTGTGGCTTTCAATTCTCTGTTTGAAAAAGAAAGAGAATAGTTTTTGCTTTTTGCATTTCATTTCTCTTTGCTTAGTCATTTTGTTTAAACTTTGAGTCAAAACACCACATAAGTTTCACGCCATTTACCCTTTGACTAAAAACAACCCTTAAAATAAACGATATAATTTAAAAATTATTAGTAAGTTTTATTTTATAGGTCATACACTAACTAGCTCAGGCTAGACTTGTGGATTAGGGAATTTAAACTCCCCACAAGTGTTAAAATTTTAGACGTAGTTGGCCAATCACTAGGTAAACCCTTTTCTATGTGGATTGTATCTGAGAAGCTCCTCTCAAACGGGAGTTAAGCACGAGGCCACATGGAGGCTTGGATTGAGGAGATAACCCTTTGATTCCTTGTTAAAGCGTAGACCAAGGTTTTTGCGCATCTGAGGATTCTGTCTTAGACAGGGTTTCGAGCTTTTCTACCCTACCCATGTGTACGAACCAGGCTTGCGACTGTCCCCCTAGACTGTCAATATAGTTAAGGTAGCCTTTAGTCTCTTTGACATATAGGGTTCATAGATAGGTACACCGGAAGGCTATTTCTGGTTGACTTTGGATGGGCTTGGAAGGTAACCTCGGTAGAAGGTGTGGGAGGGCGGTGGGTGATTCCTCCGTTTGTGCCTAAGAACATCTACAGGGACGCCAAGTAACTATCTATCAGCTTTCTTCTGGAAAGCATATCTTATACCTGTTTGTTTGTTTGGCTTTAGGAATTTTTAGTGAGTGATGTGTGGTTTGTCTGTACTTAGTGTGCCTTTAGGTGTGTGCTTTGTAATTTTTGGTTTCCTGTTGACCTCAGACTTTGTCTCCTTGTTTGAAACTATGGATAACACCCCTTTGAGCACCAACCAAGATATCCCCATGCTGGGAACTCCTTGTACTATTCCTCTCACCGGGAATGTTGGTGTTCCCTTGATGGCCACCCTGAATCTTCCTGGATTCACCTTAGGGCTACCGGTGTGGTTATTTTCCACTCGAACCGTCCTGAATGCTCTTGATGCTTCTCAAGTAAGCTCATTATATCAAGGGCATCAAAACACTACTTTCGCTTCACTTGTAGTTGATTCTCCTCCTCCTTCTACCTCATGCGGTGAAAGTACTGATACTAGTAACCGACAGTCTAAAAGGAGTAGAAGAAGGAGGAATATGAAGAAGGCACATACGCAAGGGGGCACCCGTTCAACCTCTGCAAGTCAAGTTGAACCTCACCACCCAGCCTCTGAAGTTCATGATGGGGGCACCCATCCAACCTCTGCAGCTCGTGTTGGATCTAAGCACTCAACCTCTGCAAGTTAAGTTGATCTTCACCATCCATCCTCTATTGATCATATTGGTGGGATCCTTCTAACCTTTCCAGGTCATGTTGGATGCAGTCACTCACCCTCTGTGGTTCATGTTGAGGGCACCCATTCAACCTTTGATGTTCAAGTTGAACCTCCCCATCCAACCTCTTCATGTCATGCTGGATCCATCCACCTAGCCTCTGTAGTTGATGCTGGGGGCACATACTCAAATGCTGCAAGGCATGTTGATCCTAACCATTCAGCCTATGTAGTTCATCTTGGTGGTGCCCGTCCAACCTCTGCAAGTCATGTTGGACCCAGTCTCTCAGCCTCTACAAGTCATGCTGGGGGCAGTCTCTCAGCCTCTGTGGTTCGTGCTGAAGACAATCTGCCATCCACTGCGAGTCATGCTGGGGGCAGTCTCTCAGCCTCTGTGGTTCATGCTGAAGACAATCTGTCATCCACTGTGAGTCAAGTTGACATTGTTGAAAAGACTATCCGTTCAAAACATAAGCCCAAGTTTCCTTGTAAGCTTTGTGAGGGAGACCACCTTACTTATAAATGCCCTTCTATCACGGAGTTGTGAAGAGTTTGGTTTCATGGTCATCCCGTTTTTGAACATCCTGAAGTTTTTCAACAACCAACCTCTCTTAGTCAGGTTGGAACCATTCACCCAGCCTCTGGTGGTCATGCTGGGGGCAAACTCTTAGTCTCTGTAAGTCATGTTGAGAGCAAATAGTCATCCACTGCTAGTCTTGTTGACACCGTTGAGAAAACTGGTCGTTCGAAGTGCAAACTTAAGTTCCCTTGTAAGCTATGCGAGGGAGATCATATTACTCACCAGTGCCCTGCTATCACAGAGGTGTGAAGAGTGTGGTTCGAGACTCAATAATTTCCTTCTCCTGAACAACCTATAGTTTCTCAACAAACTACTCAACCTTTGGTTGATCAAGTGGTCGAACCAATCTCAGCTTTGGTCGATCCCACTCTTCTTTCAGAGAGTGATCCTAATGTGATTGAACCAATGTCATCTTTGGTCAATCCCACTCTCCCTTCGGAGAGTGACTTTCACGAAGCAGTTGAATCGATTCCATTATCAATCAATCCCACTCTTCTTTTGGAGAGTGAATGTCTGCTAGTCACATTTTCTTTATTGCCAGTTCAGAACTTACTGAACAAGGGGGCACTGAACTCGTTTCGGATCAACCCCCACCAAGCTCTTGGATTGCTTCCTTTGATTGGGATAGCCTAGTTGAGTTGCGCCTTCCTTCTGATGCACCTTTATAGATAAAGGTCAAAGTTGAATCATACACGATTGCTCGTTGTATTGTTGATGAAGGAGCCTCAGTTAGTATCTTGTCTGCTCGTGCTTGGCGAGGCATGGGATCTCCCAGCCTTGTGTCAACTGCTAGTCAGTTACTGGCATTTGATAGAAGAACTTGTATAGCCTTGGGAATTCTTGATCAAAAACCTGTTACTTTGGGTGGGAAGATCATCTTAGTTGACTTCATGGTGATAGAAGACCCCTTTGACTTCAATATGCTCCTTGGACGTGATTATGTCTATGCCATGCAAGTTGTGGTGTCAACATTCTTTCGTGTGATGTATTTTAATCATGGTAAATAAATTTTCACTATCGATCAATTGGATTTTCTTGATCCGTCTCTTGACCCGACTAGAGACCATGTCTTTCCTTTATTGATTCCCAGTGTTTCTATAGACACTACCCTGCCACAGGTGAGCTATGTGGCCTTATGTCCTTCCCGTTCAATTGCTACTGAGAAGCAACCTCTATTTTCATGCTTACCTTCTCTGGACTTGGTCCCAGCAGTTGACTAGGTGAGTCATCCTATACAGACTGTGGAGCCTTCTCTCCACTCCATCGATCCATTTGAATGTTTAGACATGTGTCCTATCTCGGATGATCTTCTTCCTTCGGATGGAGTCTTCCTAGAGTCTTTGATACAGTATGATCTTCTATTGGATGTTGGTTCAGTTATGACTAAGTCTAACCTTGATTTTCCTAGTAAGCATGACCTTTCTTCTTATGTTGGTCTTGTTGAGTCTTTTGACTCTTGCTTTGAACATAAATTCAGTGATCCTGATGAGTTTGATTTTTCTAATGAATTTTTCAACTCTCGTGATACTAAGTTTGTTCCTGCAAACTCTATATCCTTTGTTGATTTTTGCTCTCCTTCTGAGGTTGATCTTACTGATTATAAACCCTTGAGCCTTGGTGCTATAGAATCTTCTTCAGTTGATTCTACCTTGACTTTACCTTTTATAGAAGATAGCAAAGTCACATGTGTTTCTGCCAAAGTCACTTGCATTGGATATTTTATTCTGAATATGATTGTGATGTTGTTGTTTCTTGGAGACAAGATTTCTAGTTGGATTCACAATTGTTTACTGGCCTTGTCTTGTTGTTCAAGATGTAACTGCATTTGCATGTGCCTTGCTCGCGCTTATGAGCCTGATGCCGACTTGCACGCTTTTAGCTCATTGTATAATCTGTCATCTCTGTTCTCATCGCTGCTCAGCCTTGTATCATTTTACCTTTGCAACTTGACACCCTTTACCTTGAGGAGATGTTCCCCAAGTGTCCTTATCTTGCTCGGTTTCCTTGCATTATGCATTTGTTCCTTGCGCTTGGAACTAGTTTCGCCTGCCTATGACACTTGTCTCCTCACATTTAGAGCATTCTTTCTGCTCTCCTTCGAGCTCGTTAAAAATAGTAAGGAGGCCACGAGTTGAATTTTCCGGACTCGTTAAAACTTCACACGAAAGATATTGAGTTTCTTTAGGCCCAGGTCCAACTCCTCAAAATAGACTTGACTGCCGAGTAAACTTGTCCGTTCAGGCTCGTTAGGAATATGTGAACGGGCATCCACATTGGTGGTTGTTTATCGCTTTCTCAGACCATCTGGAATAATACGAGAAAGGAACGCTCTCTTTTCTTCGGAATTGAGAAGAGTATTCTCAGGCATAGGTTTATCGCTTTTCCGGACCCAAGGGACTAAATTTATGGAAAAGGAACCCCCGGTATGAGGTTAGTTTTCTCTTTTTAGTGCTCTGGACCAAAACACGAAAAATATTTCAAGTGTACTTTATGTCTTTGTCATGCTCGTTAAACCCTAAAGAACAAAGCATCGAGTTTATTGTTGTAAGCCCCATTTCTCGTAATCAAATGGATCTTTCCGAGTGATCTTTCCTTCCTTCACACTCGTAAAACTCAGGCTATATGCTGCTTTTGAAGGAGCGTTGGGTGGGTGGTAATTTAACCTTTTTCGAACCTTCCTGACTAAGTACGAAAAAGGTGCGCCTTACCTCTTCAGAAGCTAAGAGAGTTCTTCTGTGGTTTGTTTTATACTTTTTCGGCCTCAAGAGACTAAATTGGACGAAAAAGGACCCCCTAGAGTCTTCTTTGAAGTTTTCAGATTCTCTAAACTATGAAAACACCGCCGAGCATGTAGTAGTTCGGGCTCATAAAATCCACGAATAAGTGCTTTATCAAGCATTCTTCTGTCTTTTCTTTGAGCTTGCCAAAAATGAAGATGGTCCCGAGTTTGCGTTCTTGGACTCGTTAAACCTTTACAAGAAAGAGGGAAAGGGAAGTCCATTCACATGTTTTATTACATCATGGCAGCAAGTCTTGTTTCCTTGAACAAAGCACCAGTTTTGAGTTCATCAACAGTTGGGTCCTAGTATTTTGACCTTATCCCGATTCAGAGTTTCTTACTCCTCCAGTTGGTCTCTTTTCCAATTATATGGGGAATCTGTCAATGTCTCCTACATTGTAGATTTGTGTCATTGGTTCCTTTTGTGTCAAAAGCTGCCTAAGTCACTTTTGTGTCATGCTCACTATTCGAGGATTAAACCTTTTTCGGCCATTCTGCAGTTGCCTTGACCTTTTGTGTCAGCCATTCCTTGGTATCAGTTCATTACATCATGTCTTCAACATTTCTTGTCATGAAATTTAGTACCAATTCTAGATCTAATTAGTCTTTGACTTACCTCGTGTTGGATGATGAAGGATGCCTTAATGCCTTCCTTACAACGGATCTCTTCCTATTGACCGCAACACATCTTGCTCTAGGAATGAGGTTTAGAGTTTATGACAGTACCTTGGGGATTATTGTCATCAATGGAAATTTCCCTCGCTATTGGGTAGTGGGAATACCTTAATGTATCCTACTCGATGGATTCTTCAAGTGTTCGACTTCAAGTCCTTGTAATCACACTTGTTAGAATCATACTAGGTACCTTGGGGACCATTTTCAGTAATGGTGGTTTCCTTCGTGTTTGTTAATGGTTCTCATTATTGATCGATAATTAAATGGTTTCCTCCATGTTCGACTTCAGCTCCTTTATTCGCATGGTTAGGATTCGTACCTTTTGGGCAGTTTGGATTGAAGACCTTGGGCCGATAGTAGCATCATCATTTTTTCTATTTCCCAAGCTACGCAAGACCTTGTTACATTTTATATGACATTTTGCTGAGACATAGATCCACCTTGTATTCTTGTGGCTATGATCGATTGTTGAGCATGGATCCACCTTGTTCATTTGTGGCCACGACTCCTTTAGATTTGATATGGCGCCTTTTTGCATATTGAGCGACCATGATAGTTTCATTAGTTATACATATGTTGGATCCGCCTGTATCTTTATGGAGATGATTTGTATATGGACTTGTATGTCCCAGAGATCAGTTTTGTCTGACATTTATCTCTCTTTTCGGTACCTTTGTTTGAGCCTTTTGATCTTGGATTCTCTTCTCTCTCCATACTCAGTTGTTTCCTTTATAATGTATTTCAGCTATCGTCTTCCCCTCTAACCTCATACATTAGGGGGCATCTATTATAGCTCAAAATGACACATCTCAGCCTGTGACCAGTTTCCTATGTTTTCGTTGCATGTCGACACTTCCATGACGACACTTCATGAAAGTCATTGAAAGTCACTGAAAAAACACCTAACTTGGAGGACCCATATCTTGAGTTTTGTAATTTTGTTTGACCTCATCTCTACACTGTTGGAAAGGTATTTCAGTTAGCTAAAACTTTTTAGAAGACACCAAAGTTTGAAAATGCCCAGAAATACCCTAAAAATGAGTTTTTGATGTGTACACGATTTTCCTTAAGGAAACCCACGTACGTACGTGAGTTGCTATATATAATAGTTGCGTACACCTTAAATACGCTACTTTTTGCATTGCAACCCGTGTATTCCTCCTCATGTACACGACTGTTGTCTCTACAACCCGCGTACGCCTCCAAAAAATGTCAAAAAAATACGTATTTTGAAATTTGGGTAGTTTGGGTAGTTATGCAACTGACTCCTTCAATTGTAACTACTTTGTCTTTGACCCTAACTCTTCATTAAACATATAAATAGAGGTAGGGAGGTCCATGAGAGGAGACTTGAATCTTTGCATCATTATGCTAGAGGAATCGAGACTCTCTTTGCCCACACCTTTGCCCTAGAAGCATTCTCCTTATGTTGCAGAGTTTGGAGGTTGAGTTCTTTGGAGAAGAGAAGCAGCAGAACCAGATCAAGGTTTTGTGAGGTGCTGAACTTGAAGAGAAGGTATATTTGTACTTGTTTTCAAGATTAATAAAGATGTGATGTCCTTCTTCTTCCCAAATCATTATTCAATGTGTGGTTGAATCTATGTTTATAATCATATTATGATGTTAATCAGATTATTATTTCATGTTTATTTGATTATCATTGCTTTATATGTGGTCTTATTGGTTTGAGGAAGGTATAATTCGTTTTGCAGGTCTCTTGGAGCAAGAGGAGCAAGAAGAGGATTGAAGGGCTGCTTGGATCAACCTTTGTTTGGCTAAGGTATGCACCATTCTAATATCTGAACTTGCTTGTATTTACTTGCAGAACCATTTACATCCACCTTTCAACCCTAGTACGTTGATGGCCTCTTAAACCCTAGCCATAGGAAACTTTCCTTTACAACAGGAACCTGTTAATTAGACTATAAGGTGCAGCTTTCATTGCTAAAATTTTCTTTTTTTTGGTACTCATTCTCTGGAGTGCTTGTACATTTTCTAAGAATTGTGCTTTCTCTTCTAGTTGGGCAGGTACAACTTCTATTCTAAATAGATGTGCATCAGGTAGATTGTCCTCAACTCTTGTCGGCTCCTCCCCCGTGTCGATTCATGACAAGTGGTAGGGTCCAACATTTATCCTTCCCGGTCGAACTACAACTTTGAACTCAAATTCTTGAAATAACAACAACCAACGATAGATTCTTCCATGACGTAGAGGTTTATTTAGTTGATATTTGAATGCTTAGTGATTGGTGTAAAATATAAAGGGGTTAGCTAATAGATAATGTCGATATTTTTGAAGTGCAAAGACCATTCCTAATGCTTTCCTTTTCATCGTAGAATAATTACGTTATGCTTTGTTTAATTTTCTACTATTGTATACGATTGGGTAGTCCATCCCAACATCTCTTGGTTGCATCAAGATTGCACCGATTGCTATGCCTGATGCGTCAATGTGTACATGAAATTTGACTAACCAATTTGGAAATCGGAGAATAGGTGCTTCGACCAATTTTTTCTTTAAAGTGTCGAAAGATGCATCACATTCTTCAATCCATTCATACTCTTGATCTTTCATGTCCCAAATTTTGCATTGGGTCCCAAAGGCCTAATCACATTTTCCATATGTATTAGAGTTTGTCAAATTGATGCTAATGGTCATATAATTACCAAGGAGGAAAATTACTAGTTTCCTAGGTTGGGGGTGGAAGCTTTGGGATTTGGAATAAGGAGGACAATGAATTATATTTGAACAATAGAATGGCATAAATATTTAATAAATAAGCTAAATAAATAAATACAATTGAAAATTGAAGTGGCAATGGAGCATGGATACACATGGAGACTATGGGGCCCACACAAGCTAGAATTTATGTGCCACATGGAATCCTCCTCTTGCAATTTCGAATCCATGGGAAGCCTAAAGGTTCTTGGATGAGTTAGAAGGATAATACACTTGGCCATATGCATACAAGTCGAATTGGAGTGGAAGAGTAACTACCATGGAAGAGGAAGAGGCATTTTGGAGCTAGTGAGACACTTGGACTAGATTCCCGAGCTCTATGACAACAATGATGAAGATGCTATGACACATATGACACAAATCAGATATGAATGCTGAAATCTAAAATTTTGGGTTGAAATAGAGAATCCAAGAGGTCTCTCATGTGATTTGGGGAATCTCAATGGGTTCCTACTCAAATTGGGGGAAGATGGAAGGCTAGGAAAGCGAGGACACATGGAAAATCTTGAGCCCACACCCAAATTCGAATTGGCTTGAGTTTGTGGATGGATTGGTAACCTTAGAAGGATAAGGATTTTTATAAAATATAGGAATCAACCAAGATAATAGCTTTTGATCATTTGATAAATTGTCATTTGTGAATTGTGAGAGCTAGTGGATGACTAGTTTTCTTGCCTTAGCCAATTTCGAGGGTGAAATATTCCCATCCAAGTTGGTGTTTGGAGAGGCCACTTAGGTATTTCATGGAGATTTAATGGAGCCCTATTTATAGGTGTAATCTATAGTTCATCTGGCGGATTCTTCTATTGCATCACTTTCTCTCAACCATTTCCAGTTTTTATGGCATATTCTTGCTCATGGAGGGATTGCGCTTTGGGTGAGCTATTGATATCTTTTGGGAAGATTATAATGCTACATTATTTTATGTTTTGATGTAAATTATATTTATTTCAAGTTCAGAATACCCTCAGGTTTAAATGCCAAAATATTTCATGTTAAAATGTTAAACAATGAAGAAATAGAGCCATTTCCCCACTATCTTGTTGTGCACCATTGTAATGCTAATGATTTCGAATTGGGAGAGATTTTCGTTGTCCATTAATGACTGTAATAAGATAAATATTCTCTTTTATTCATTCTCAGAAAGTTTTAGGTCGAAATATCAAATGGTTGTAAGGAAAAGTGATTATAAATGAGCAAACAATGACCATTTCCCCACTACATTGATGTATGCTATGATAATGATGATTATTTTGAATAGAGGAATGTATCTATGATAAGTGTATGATGAATGGACTATAATTAATTTTTATTTCAAGTCTCATTTTCAGTACTTAGACATTGGAATCCATTTTACTCATTTTTATTGCATTGGGAGAAGATTTGGTGCCTTTTCCCCAAGGGTCGAAATTGTGATGTGGGAGCTGTTTTGGAAAGAGTCACAACAACATGTATAAAATAAAACATGATGCAGATGAGAATTTAAAAAATTTCCTTAGACATCCCTTTCCTCTTTTCAGAAATTCGAGTGACTTTGGGACCATTTGAGAAGCCATTTTCGACAATTACCCAGGGGGAATTGGAGCCCCAATTTGCTAGTAAAGACTCATGCTTTGAACAGAACTTTATACAAGTTTTAAGAAGTAATTGGGGGGTAATTAAACATCCCTGAAAATAATATTTAAGTTATAAAATAATTCATGTACCTTTTGAGAAAATTTTGGAGCATTTGGGTCAATTTGGAGCTCTAGACATCAAAACTAATTAAGGTCGAAATTGGGGAAAAAGTGGAAAAATTGGTCATTTAATAAAGTTTCAAAAAGGGGCATTACATTGGTATCAGAGAATGATATTTTCACCTAATGTGGTCTGATATTTATGAGTAAAATAATTCAGGGACCACCATTAGATATTGAAACCCAAAAGTGCTTTTGTTGAAGAGGAAACGATGACTAGGGATGAAAGGGGAACCTCATATGATGGTGAGGAGAATATAAAAATCATTGAACCTATAATTGAAGAAATGACCAATAATATTATGAAAGGATTTGAATTTTTGGCTATCCAAATTTGGAAAAAATATATTGATTTTAAGAAAACCAAGGGGAAAAATGCATCAGCTTTCTTGAAGGAGCAAAAGGAGGAGACTCATGAACCACCTAGTTTTGAAATAGGTGAAGTAGAAGAAGTAGTACATGAAGAGGATCGAAATTCACTCCCAAGTGACTTCGAAAAATATGAAGAGACATCACATGAGTATGAATAAGTTTCTATTGAAAATACTGAAGATAATTCTGAGACACATTCTACCTTGGAAATGAAACAAAGAGAATCTAATGATGGATGCTTAAACTAGGAAGGAGTACCTACTGATGGATGCTCACACCTCTATGTTGGTGACATAGAGATCGTATTTCAAAATGTTGCTGCAAGCCAAATTTCTAGTAAACATGAAAATGAAGACCTTGTAGTAGTTGAAGAAGAAACAAGATCAACTTCCCCATCACCACTTGAGCTTCATGAAGTTGGTCCAAGAAATAAGGAAGAAGATGAGGAGGTTCATTTGCAAGAGCCTCATTTTCTTGAAGGGTCCTTAAATATGAATGAAAATAAGATCCAATATTCCATTAGAATACTTCATGACACTAAAGCATTGGCGTCAAATTCTTGTTGGAAATGTTTTTCATTGGAGGATCCATCCTTCCTTCAAGGCATGGAGAAGATTCAAAGAGCAATGTGCACCATTGAAGGTAATTTCATGTCTTTTATTTTTTATATAAACAGTTTGGTTGATCTTAATGAATTGTTACATGATGCATACTTGAAGAATAATTAGGATAATCATAAACTCACAATTCAAAATGAGCAACTTCTTGAAAAGTTGCAAGACACTTGTTTTTCCTCCTATGTTTCAGATTGTCAAATGGTAGATTTTTTGGAGGATTCTCATGACATGGTGGATCATGAGAAATGTGGAAATTTCAATGTGATTTATGTGTTTAAAGATGAACTTTAAGAGATCCAAACACTTGATGTGGTGGAAGAGGAACTTGAATTTTCTCTTGATGAAGGTTATGCAATTTTTAAAGAAGAGCATGATTCCTCTACATTGAAACCAATCTATGACAAAGGTTTCACACTTTTGAAGGAGCTGCATGTTACTACCCATATGGATCCTTCCCATGAAGAAAAATTTTCACTTTTTGATCATTTGGGTGAGTTAGTTCATTCTCCTACATCATACAATTCCATGTTTTGCAGCATTAGTATCAATGAAGTATGGGTGAAAGGGTTCTTTTTGATGGTGCTACATGAGGAGTATGGAACTCCTAGATTAACTTTTTATGATGACATGGTTGGAGCACACTATTATTCACATTTGCAGCAGCATAATTTGTTACTTTATGATGATGCACATCTACATGGATGCACCTATGATATGCATTTGAGTCACTTGAATACTCATGGTTTTTCTTGCTCAACACTTGGTTCATTTGATGTTGGAGGAACTTCATCCAACACTTGGGTGAATATATTTATGATTGGAGAACATTTTTGTTGCCAAAAACATACTTTGTTATATATTTATGATTCTCTTATTCATGGATGTATGGGTGAGACTTCTTTGATTCATTTGAAGTCTCCTTGTTTCTCTTGCTCATTATTTGGTTTAGATTTTTGTGAAGATTCTTCATTCACTTCTTGGATGAAAGAATATATGGATGAATATTTTTATGCATATCACATCCTTTTGGAGAAGCATTATAGGACATGGGATCCTCAACTATTTCATTGGAGCATATTTGATTGGTCACTTGAAGCTTGTATGCACTTGGAAAATGGTGGTCTACTTTCTTGGAGGTATAAGCACTTTCATGATTTTTTGATGAGGCACTTCCTTGATGTACATTTGTATTATGTTATTATGTACGTTGATGATATAGATTATGTAATCATGATGTTTGGAATAATTCATACAAGAAAATGGGATATCGGAATTCTCTTTCCTAATGGTATGGGTTGGAAAGCACTCTTAATTGTTGGAGTGCAATACAAGCAATGGGACCCTGGGATATTTTTTGTCCCATTGATTTCAATTTTTTTGGGAAACAGGCAGTAGGGGAGATGAATTCTCCACTTAATAAAGTGAGTTTAATAATATTAGTGCATCAGCAAGCATGGTGGTTCCTCTCTCAAATCTTCATGGAATCTCAAAGACTCAAAGTTGGGAAACTCGGTGACAACTTCAAATATTCATACAGAAAGTAGGTTCTTCAACACCCATGTTTCAAATTGCTTGAGGACAAGCAATATTGGGAAGGGAGGATTTTTCATGTCCAAAATTTTGCATTGGGTCACAATGGACTAATAAAATGTTTCATATTTATTATAGTTTGTCAAATTGATGCTAATGGTCAAATAATTGCCAAGGAGGAAAATTACTAGTTTCCTAGGTTGGGGTGGAAGCTTTGGGATATGGAATAAGGGGGATAATGAATGATGTTTGAACATTATAATGCCATAAAATAATCTAAATAAATAAATAAAATATAAAATTTAAGTGGAAATGGAGCATGGAGACACATGGAGACTATGGGGCCCACACAAGCTAGAATTTATGTGCCACATGGCATCCTCTTCTTGCAATTTCGAATCCATGGGAAGCATAAAGGTTCTTGGATGAGTTATAAGGATAATACAATTGGCCATATGCATTTAGTTCGAATTGTAGTGGAGGAGTAACTCCCATGGAAGAGGAAGAGGCATTTTGGAGCTAGTGAGACACTTGGACTAGATTCCCTAGCTCTATGACAACAATGATGAAGATACTATGAAACCTATGACAAAAATAATATCTGAAGGCTGAAATATGACATATATGACATTTCAGGTCTAATTAGAGCATCCAATAGGTCTCTCATGTGAGTTGGGGAAGCTCAAGGGGTTCCTACTCAAATTGGGGGAAGATGGAAGGCTAGGAAAGGGAGGACACATGACAAATCTTGAGCCCACACACAAATTAGAATTTGCTTGAGTTTGTATGATGAATTGACTGTAAATAATGTGTATTTCAAGTCTCATGTTCAGTACTTAAGCATTGGAATCCCTTTTACTCATTTTTATTGCACTGGGAGAAGATTTGGTGCCTTTTCCCCAAGGGTTGAAATTGTGATTTTGGAGCTGTTTTGGAAAGAGTCATAAAAAATTGTATAAAATGAACCATGATGCATATGAGAATTTAAAAATTTCCCTTACACATCCCATGCCTCTTTTCAGAAATTCGACTAACTTTGGGACCATTTGAGAAGCCATTTCCGGCAATTACCCAGGGGGAATTGGAGCCCCAATTTGCTAGTAAATACTCCTACTTTGAACATAACATTAAAAAAGTTTGAAGAAGTAATTGAGGGGTCATAAAAAATACCTGAACATATTATTTAATTTATAATATCATTCATGTACCTTCTGAGGAAATTTAGGAGCATTTGTGTCAATTTAGAGGTCTAGACATCAAAACTAGTTAAGGTCGAAATTGGGGAAAAAGTGAAAAAATCGGTTATTTAATAAAATTTCAAAAAGGGACATTACAGTGGTATCAGAGCATGATATTGGCACCTGATGTGGTCTGATATTTATGAGAACAAGAATTCAGAGACCACCACTAGATATTGAAACCCAAAAGTGCTTTTGTTGAAGAGGAAACAATGACTAGGGATGAAAGGGGAACCTCATATGATGGTGAGGAGAATATAAAAATAATTGAAACTATAATTGAAGACACGACCAAGAATATTTTTAAAGGATTCAAATTTTTGGCTATCCAAAGTTGGAATAAATATATTGATTTTAAGAAAACCAAGGGAAAAAATGCATCAGCTTGCTTGAAGGAGCAAAAGGAGGAGACCCATGAATCACCTAGTTCTGAAATAAGTGAAGTAGAAGAAGTAGTACATGAAGAGGATATAAATTCACTCCCAAGTGAATTTGAAAAATATGAAGAGACATCACATGACTATGAAGAAGTTTCTATTGAAAATACTGAAGATAATTCTGAGACACATCCTACCTTGGAAATGAAACAAAAAGAATATAATTATGGATGCTTGAACTATGAAGGAGTACCTACTGATGGGTGCTCACACATATATGTTGGTGACATAGATATCAGATTTCAAAATGTCAATGCAAGCCAAATTTCTAGTAAACATGAAAATGAAGACCTTGTAGCAGTTGAAGAAGAAACAAGATCAACTTCCCCATCACCACTTGAGCTTCATGAAGTTGGTCCAAGCAAGTAGGAAGAAGATGAGGAGGTTCATTTGCAAGAGCCTCATTTTCTTGAAGGGTCCTTAAATATTAAAGAAAATAATATCCAAGAGGCCCTTAGAATACTACATGACACTAAAGCATTGGTGTCAAATTCTTGTTGGAAAATTTCTTCATTGGAGGATCCATCTTTCCTTCAAGGCATGGAGAAGATTCAAAGAGCAATGTGCAACATTGAAGGTAATTTCATGTCTTTGATTTTTGATAGAGACAATTTGGTTGAGCTTAATGAATTGTTACATGATGCATACTTGAAGAATAATGAGGATAATCATAAGCTCACAATTCAAAACTAGCAACTCCTTGAAAAGTTGGAGGACACTTGTTTTCCTCCTATGTTTCAGATTGTCAAATGGTAGATTGTTTGGAGGATTCTCATGACATGGTGGATAATGAGAAATGTGGAAATTTGAATGTGCTTTATGGTTTTAAGATGAACTTGAAGAGATCCAAACACTTGATGTGGTGGAATAGGAACTTGAATTGTCTCTTGATGAAGGTTATGCAATTTTTAAAGAAGAGCATGATTCCTCTACATTGGAACCAATATATGACAAAGGTTTCACACTTTTGAAGGAGCTGCATGATACTACCCATATGGATCCTTCCCATGATGAAAATTCTGCACTTTTTGATCATTTGGGTGAGTTAGTTCATTCTCCTACATCATACAATTCCATGTTTTGCAGCATTAGTCTCAATGAAGTATGGGTGAAAGGGTTCTTTTTTATGGTGCCACATGAGGAGTATGGAACTCCTAGATTTCATTTTTATGATGAAATGGTTGGAGCACACTCTTATTGACATTTGCAGCAACATCCTTGTTACTTTAAGATAATGCACATCTACATGGATGCACCTATGATATGCATTTGAGTCACTTGAAGACTCATGGTTTTTCTTGCTCAACACTTGCTTCTTTTGATGTTGGAGAAACTTCATCCAACACTGGGGTGAATAGATTTATGATTGGAGAACATTTTTGTTGCCAGACACATAATATATTATATATTTATGATTCTCTCATTCATGGATGTATGGGTGAGACTTCTTTGAGTCATTTGAAGTCTCCTTGTTTCTCTTGCTTGTTATTTGGTTCAAAATTTTGTGGAGATTCTTCATTCACTTCTTGGATGAAAGAATACATGGCTGAATATTTTGATGCATATCACATCCTTTTGAAGCAACATTATAGGACATGGTATCCTCACCTATGTCATTGTAGCAGATTTGATTGGTCACTTGAAGCTTGTATGCACTTGGCAAATGGTGGTCTACTTAGTTGGAGGTATAAGCACTTTCATGATTTTTTGATGAGGCACTTCCTTGATGTACATTTTTATTATGTTATTATGTACTTTGATGATACATATTATGTACTAATGATGTTTGGAAGAATACATACAAGAAAATGGGATCTTGGAATTCTCTTTCCTAATGGTATGGGTTGGAGAGCACTCTTAATTGTTGGAGTGCAATACAAGCAATGGGACCGTGGGATATTTTTTGTCCCATTGATTTCAATTTTTTTGGGAAATAAGCAGTAGGGGAGATGAATTCCCCACTTAATAAAATAATTTTAATCAGAGTAGTGCAACATCAAGCATGGTGGTTCCTCTCTCAAATATTCATGGAATCTCAAAGACTCAAAGTTGGGAAACTCGGTGGCAACTTCAAATAATCATACAGAAAGCAGGTTCTTCAACACCCATGTTTGAAATTGCTTGAGGACAAGCAATATTGGGAAGGGAGGATTTTTCATTTCCCAAATTTTTCATTGGGTCACAATGGCATAATAAAATGTTTCATATTTATTAGAGTTTGTCAAATTGATGCTAATGGTCAAATAATTGCCAAGTAGGAAAATTACTAGTTTCCTAGGTTGGGGGTGGAAGCTTTGGGATTTGGAATAAGGGGGACAATGAATGATGTTTGAACATTAGAATGGAATAAATATTTAGTAAAGAAGATAAATAAATAAATACAATATAAAATTGAAGTGGCAATGGAGTATGGAGACACATGGATACTACGGGGCCCACACAAGCTAGAATGTATGTGCCACATGACATCCTCCTCTTGAAATTTCGAATCCATGGGAAGCCCAAAGGTTCTTGGATGAGTTAGAAGGATAATAGACTTGGCAATATGCATTCAAGTCGAATTGGGGTTGAAGAGTAACTCCCATGGAAGAGGAAGAGACATTTTGGAGCTAGTGAGACACTTGGACTAGATTCCTTAGCTCTATGACAACAATGACGAAGATACTATGACACCTATGACACAAATAATATATGAAGGCTGAAATATGACATATCTGGCATGTCAGGTTGAAATAGAGCATCCAAGAGGTCTCTCATGTGAGTTGGGGAAGCTCAATGGGTTCCTACTCAAATTGGGGGAAAATGGAAGGCTAGGAAAGGGAGGACACATGGAAAATCTTGAGCCCACACCCAAATTTGAATTGGCTTGAGTTTGTGGATGGATTTTTAACCTTAGAAGGATAAGGACATTTATAAAATATAGGAATCAACCAAGGGAACAAATTTTGATCATTTGAGAAATTGTCATTTGTGAATTGTGAGAGCTAGTGGATGACTAGTTTTCTTGCCTTAGCCAATTTCGAGCGTGAAATATTCCCATCCAAGTTGGTGTTTGGAGAGGCCACTCAGGTATTTCATGGATATTTAATGGAGTCTTATTTGTAGGTTTAAGCTACATGTCAGCTTGTGGAATTTTCTATTGCAACACTTTCTCTCAACCATTTCCAGTTTTTATGGCATATTCTTGCTCATGGAGGGATTGCGCTTTGGGTGAGATATTGATATATTTTTGGAAGATTATAATGATTGATTATTTTATTTTCTAACGTAAATTCTATGTATTTCAAGTTCATAAGACTCTCAGGTCGAAATGCCAAAATATTTCATGTAAAAATGTTAAACAATGAAGAAATAGTACCATTTCCCCACTATCTTGTTGTGCACCATTGTAATGCTAATGATTTCAAATTGGGATAGTTTTTCATTGTACATTACTAATTGTAATAAGTAAATATTCTATGTTCTTCATTGTCAGAAATTATCAGGTCTAAATATCGAATGGTTGTAAGGAAAAGTGATTATTAATGAGCAAACAATGACCATTTCCCCACTACATTGATGTATGCTATGATAATGCTGATTATTTTGAGTGGAGGATAATAATCTGTCATAGTAATCTAGGGACTAAAACATAGTCTCATAAAATATTTCAGACAATTAAGCATGAAAATGGCATAATGGTGCTGCAATAGGAGTAGCAGCTCTGTATAATCAATAAAGAATGAGTAATCCAAATCAGTGATCATGCAAGGTGCATGAATTCCAAGACAATTCGAATTCCCAAGGAGGTCATTCGAATTGAATGAATGGGTGTAGCTTAACTGAATGTCAAGCCATCGTCAACACACCTAGTTAACCCACTAAGCTAATCAATAACTGACTCTCACACTAAGTCCTAGCTGAATGGAGTGCAATAGATGATTGAGTCTAACTGAAAGTGACTCATCACATGTAACTGCATGTCCAACTAAACGAGGTAGCGTATCCATAACTCCAAGTAGCTCTGATGGAGTTAACTGAAGTAAACATGTCAACAGAAGTGGTTGTAGGTGCATGTGTTAGCTCCAGTTCATAAATAATGACAAAAAAATCAAATAATGAATGGAGGTGCCTTCACAATGTAGGTTAATTGATTGTAATAATCAATTAGCAATTAGGTGCATTTATGACACTCAGATCACCCCATAAATGCTCCCTGTTTGAAGGAGGAAGCCCAGTTAGCCTCCCCGAATGAAGGAGAATTCTTAGTTGCCCTCCTTGACTGAAGGAGGGCATGGGTGTGTTGATGCTGATGTCATAGTGTGCTCATATGATGCCGAGTAAGTCAATTATACTTAGGTTAGTGGGTAAATAGGCCAAAATTGACCAAATATGTGTGCATGTTGGGTAAATGACTCCAACACCCCCCCTTAAGCTATACTCAGGAGGAGTAAAAATAAAATGCATGAAATGCTAGGGCACCGACAACAAAGGCCATAGGTCATGTACAATAAATTAACTGCTTAATATAACCAAGGAAACAGGAAAAACCTCATCGGAAAAATACCCCCCCTCAAACTAAGCAGTAAATCAAGAAATTTTTGGTTCTTCTATGCAACAACATCCTGAGACTGTGCATGTGAACCTCTAAATCCAAACTAAATGAATATGTCTGAAGGAATATTCCTCTTTGGAAGAATAAGAATGTGCTCAAATGAATGAGGAACATAGACAACTGCAGGATGAAAATTGGACCCATGTAGAGCAACTGGAATCAAGTAATAAGAGAGCAAAAGTGCTTGAGGGTTCGAACCATGTGTGGAACACTCAAGAAACTGATATGTTGCAGCCTTGAAAATCAAAACATGAGTGTTCAAATCAGCCCCAAGTCTTAGGAGCAAGTGTCCAAGCGGATGCAGAATGTCTTCCTCTTTACTAGTTCTGTGAGGAGATGAGCATGTGACCAAAGGTAGAGAAGCCCTGGGATTGTGGAGAGCGAATGCTTGAGCTCCATAATCTGATATAGATTCAGAAATAGCTAATGATTCACAAAATAAAATATCAGCAATCTCATTATAGGAAACTAACACCAAATCCCCAGCAACAAATTTGAAGAAGAATTGCGGTACTTGATTTTTCACACCGAAATTGGTGAGAGTAGCTTCAAGCAGTACTGAAAGCTCTTGGAATCTAAAATTCAAACAAATTAATATCAGATCAGATATAAATGAGATCATATCATATCCAAATAATTTCATATCATATCCAAAAGAGTGGAATGAAATCAAATCCCCAGCAGTAGTTTCGAAGGGGACTTGCGGTACTTGTTTCTTCACACCGTTGATGAGAACAGCGACAAGCAGTACTGATGGTTTATGAACCTGAAATTTTGAACCAAGAAATATCAAATCAGATGCAAATAAGATCATATCAGATCCAAAAGTATGGTCAACCGATATGGTGGATGCACAGTTGTCTTTTTCTCCAAAATTCTGAATTTTGGTGCATGCAATCCTGCAGGAATTTTCTGGAAGATCTAGATCATGGGGAGAAAATTGATCACTCTTGTAATCTGATATTTTTTCCAAAATATCCAAGGTATTACATATTTGCACACCAGCAGCAATAGTGGAGGGAGAAAAATCAAATTTCTCTTCACTTTCAGAAGCAATTACTGACAAATTTTACACAGAATTCAAAGGAAAATCACTGGTGAATGTTTGCATGGAAGTGCAGCAGTGTTTTTATTCAATATCAGAGATTCAAATGTATTCTTATATTTCATACATATGAGGAGATGAGATATCAGAGTCACAAACTTTCGGAGCATTTGGAGAAGGAGTCACTGCAAGGAGACTTTCTTCAATTCAAATTGACTGTGTAGAAGATTCTGCTTCTTCTTCATCTTGGACAACTTCATCAAAGAGAGTAGAGGCCAAGAATTTTGAGTAAAGAACTCTTGTGGTGCTGGATGTGATCGCCAAAGTGCTATTATGATCCTCATTGTGCTTGCCAAAGGTTATGCCCAATTTTGTCCAAAGATCCTTTGGGTATTCAACAGAACCAATAAGGTAGCGCAAGCTAGGAGAAAGGGCCAGAAATATTGCTCCAAAAGATCTATCACCATCATTTAGCTCGTCATTCTCATTCTCATAAGACTATTTTCCAAGTCCAATAGACACCTCATAGAGACCTCATCTCTTCAGAGATGCAATCATCTTCAACTTCCATTCTGAATAGCTTGTGAATGGGGTGAGAAGAGGGACTGATGAGTCCATTCGAAGTTGTACCCGTTAAAACACAAATTTTTTAGCGTAAGTTCAAATAGCCTGCACATTTCAGGTTTTCAACACACCCAGCATAATTGATCAAGCAAGCTTGATCAATAATTTCTTAACTTGGGGTATTAAGTGGTAAACCTTCGGCTTCTGGTGCAGTGCTGGAATTTGAGCTTTTGCTCAATTTTTCATGCAAGATCCATCAAAAACCATGTTTTTGAGAGAATGAGATTCATCCCTCCATGAGATCTGATACCATATTAATCTGTCACAGTAATCTAGGGACTAAAACACAATCTCATAAGAGATTTCAGACAATTAAGCATGGAAATGGCATAATGGTGCTGCAATAGGAGTAGCAGCTCTATACAATCAATAAAGAATGAGTAATCCAAATCAATGATCATGCAAGGTGCATGGATGCCAAGACAATTCGAATTCCCAAGGAGGTTATTCGAATTGAATGAATGGGTGTAGCTTAACTGAATGTCAGGCCACAATCAACACACCTAGTTAACCCACTAAGCTAATCAATAATTGACTCTCACACTAAGTCCTAACTGAATTGAGTGCAATAGATGACTGAGTCTAACTAAAAGTGACTCATCACATGTAACTGCATGTCCAACTAAAGGAGGTAGCGCATCCATAACTCCAAGTAGCTCTGATGGAGTTAACTGAAGTAAACATGTCGTCAAAAGTGGTTGTAGGCGCATGTGTTAGCTCCAGTTCATAAATAATGACAAAAAATAATCAAATAATGAATGGAGGCACCTTGACAACTCAGGTTAACTGATTGTAACAATCAGTTAGCAATTAGGTGCATTTATGACACTCAGATCACCCCAGAAATGCTCCCTGTTTGAAGGAGGAAGCCCAATTAGCCTCCTCAAATGAAGGATAAGGATTATTTGGCCTCCTTTACTAAAGGAGGGCATGTTTGTGCTCATGTTGATGTCATAGTGTGGTCATCTGTTGTCGAGTAAGTCAATTAAACTTCGGATAGTGGGTAAATAGGCCAAAATTGACCAAATAAGTGTGCATGTTGGGTAAATGACCCGAACAGAGGAATGTATATATGATAAATGTATGATGAATGGACTGTAATTAATTTATATTCCAAGTCTCATGTTCAGTGCTTAAACATTGGAATCCATTTTACTCATTTTTATTGCATTGGGAGAAGATTTGGTGCCTTTTCCCTAAGGGTCGAAATTGTGATTTGGGAGCTGTTTTGGAAAGAGTCATAACATATTGTATAAAATGAAACATGATGCATATGAGAATTTAAAAATTTCCCTTACACATCCCCTGCCTTTTTTCATAAATTCGAGTGACTTTGGGACCATTTGAGAAGCCATTTCCGACAATTACCCAAGGGGAATTGGAGCCCCAATTTGCTAGTAAAGACTCCTACTTTGAACAGAACATTAAACAAGTTTGAAGAAGTAATTGGGGGGTCATAAAACATCCATGAAAATAATTTTTAAGTTATAATATCATTCATGTACCTTCTGAGAAATTTTTGTAGCATTTGGGTCAATTTGGAGGTCTAGACATCAAAACTAGTTAAGGTCGAAATTTGGGGAAAAGTGGAAAAATTGGTCATTTAATAAAATTTCAAAAAGGGAAATTACATGATATTATTTTAATATCTCTTCTAAAGGATTGGTGATTCTCTCTCTTTAAACCGAAGATAGTGTCTATTTTCTGTTTTGATTGGCGCTAAAGAAGGGTATTCCCATTTTTTTCTTTTGAATATTTTTAGTATTATGGACATTGAAAAACATTGGCGTGTCTGCTTTTTTTGGATGGCTTGAATGGTCCAGTACCCCCTTGCTTGAGTTTCATAGTTTTCCATCTCCGATATGTATAATTTCGCATATGAGTTATAGCCAATTGAATTCAGGTTTCCCAAATTAAGTTATCGATATATATTTGGTTCGGTATAATCTTCGTTGTTTTGTATTTGGTATAGCTGTCAGACATTGAATTCTTCATATATGGGTTCTATCCATGGTTCACCTTGTGAAGGATGAATAGGAAAAATTACTTTCTGCCCACTCCCTTTAAGATTTATCCTTTCTTTATCTAATGAAATCAATTCCTTCATTTTTCGACCCCATAGCCGACCCACTAAGGTTGGAAAGGAGCTGGATCCTTTCTTAGGGTTAATGGTTTTGAAATCAACTTGTGTGGTAAAACCTTTTATGGTTGTATCAACATTTCTCCATACCCCAATGGGTTCGATGAGTCCTTGGTCAGATAGTTTGAAATATATCCCTAATTCACTGAGTCGGGGTCTGCCCAATTGTTCCCATGTATCTCTTGTCATAATGTTCACTTGAGATCTGAAGTCAAGAACAACTTTTTGGACATGGTATCCTTTGATTTCTATGTTGAAAAGTGGGTCAGTGTCACTCTTATATTTTTGATCTAAGCTGAAAATTCTCTTAGCTTGTATATCCGTGCCAATTTTGTTCTTTATATTGTATAATAAGTCAATAAATTGCGCAATGAAGTTATCATTATGAATTAAATTAAGTAGTTCTTGAGATATATTTTATCGAATATCATCATTTGCTTCCTGTGTAACTAATTCTTGAAACATATTCGATGCATCGTCATATAATTTCTTTTGTTTTATAGGATTAGGGTAGTCATTTTTGTTCTTTATCTTACTTATTCTAGGATTGTCATTGCCAATTTTTGTACCTTGTCTAGTGACTATTTGCAAATTATTTGTACGAATAACATAACACTTTTGAACACACGACAAGACGTTAATATTATTCTTTTTATTAATTTTGTCTAGCATGGTGGGACAATCCTCCAAAGAGTGATCACCAACACCACAACTGGTAAATAAATTGAGATCGATCCGATCTTTGTATGGACAGTCTGCATACTAATTAGCTTCGTTGAAGCACATGTAGCACTAGATTGGTCGTGGTGGTGTATTTTCCCGATTCTCATAGAATCGGCCTCGACCTGCATATCCCCCATGACGATTATTATCGTACGGACATCATATCTTCGGCCTTCATATCTCTGATTACTTTGTTCATTCTGATCATTGTTATTCCTTGGAATGTTATCATTATTGTTATGTGCAATATCATTTGTTTGATAGACTGCATGGTAGTTTTGTCAGTTCTTCAGGTTTAAGTGACAACCAGCTATTGCGTGGGTTTTGACTTCACAAATTGTGCAGCAGGAATATTTTTCATTTTTCATATTGAATGGACAACCTTTTTCTGCATGTAGATCATGCTCCTTGAAGATGTCGAAAAAGCATTTTGTCTAAACAAAGCGTACATCTTGTTGACTGATGTCTTATCGACAATTGCCTTTAGTATGTCCAGCCGTTGAGCATTTTTTTCCCTAGATGTCTTAGCCTTTGAGCTTAAGGTGTCGTAGCGATTTTTGCATTATTTCTAATTGTTCCTCGATATGGTTGTCAATAGGGTGCACCAGGTAGTCTTCGTCCATTTTGACTTGCAACGCCTTCGTAAGTGCATCTTTGTATGTATTAAACGTGTCCAGTCTAATGTGCATACAAATCTTCTGTTAAATCCCTGCAACAAGCCATTGTATTAGTAATTTTTCATCTATGTTATAATCCAGCTGACTGAGTAGGTATTTCAGTATTTTGTCATACTCCTGGACAGTCTTTGTCGGTTTCTGGGCTATTGTTTTTAATTTCTTTGCAGCCAGATGCTTTGCATCTGGGGTTTTGAAGAATGATAGAAATTTTTGCTTAATTTATGCTTGCGTAGCATTCGACATTTTTTTTGGTATGTGTCATATACCATGTAAGTTCCCATTTTTGTAGAGCACCGACGTAGTGCACCATCTGACAATCATCATTTGTAATTGCGTTCTTTTCCCAGGTCGACTCGCAGACGAACCAATGTCATATGGGACCTTCATCACCCTCATAGAGAGGGATGTGTGTGGAGACATGCACCATGTCTATGACGTCGATGTCTCCTTCAGGAGGTGGTGGGGGTGGTGGGATAGTTACTGTAACCCGATGTTGTTCACAGTTGTATTCAACAGAACTTTCGTTTTCTTTGGAAGTTTTGTTTGTAGTTGTCGGTTCGTTCTTAACAAGTTGTCGATCTAGTTCGACTCCTTCTATAGATATCTAAGTGAACTACTTTAACTCGGATATCCTTTCTTAGGAATCTGACTGGTCTATATTGTCTAAAGCTGTGTTTGGCTCTGGGGGTGCTCCTTCTTGTCCCAGGTAGAGTAGATGGATACTGCGGTTAGATGGGTATGACTGAAATGTAACCTAGTTTCCTTCCTTTGGTCGACGAATTACAAGATGGTCAACATCATTTTCTTTCGTCGTATAGTCGACTGCATACACCAAACTCACCAGCTCGTAGTCTTAGGTCTTCTTCAACAATGTCCTGCACTCGGGAACTCTGGTTAGAACTTATTGAAGACTAAGGAGTAATATTTTGGGGTATGCTAATTTGGAGAGCTTCACGTTGCTCTATCAACATATCTTCTTCCATCAGTGGCACTTCTTCATCTACACCCTCTTCCTGTCGGTCATGACCCGACTCTGGCAGATTCTCCTCATGTTTTGTCACTCTGGTGGCCATTCTTCTCTAGAGCACGATGACCTGCTCTCTAAGTTCTTCCCTTCTCTTCCACCTCTTCTCTCTTTCTATCTTTTGTGAATTCGGATTGCTTTTGTGAGTCATTGTCTGAATTATTTCCTTCTTGGCCCGACTTTTCATTGTTGGGGGTGGCGTTTTGACAGTCGACTAGAATTCCTCTACTCTACCCCAAAACATGACCAACTACCCCCCCATAGCCTACCCGACGCTTTAGTAAGCCCGGGTGGATCTGTCTGTTTTCTTAGAAAGTATTCCCACTCCCTTTCTGCAACAAAATTTTCCCATGCTTTTTGGTTTTCTGCCCAGTTAGTGTTAGATGGCGGTTCAATTAATAATAGATGAGGCTTGAAAATGTGGTCTACTCCCCCGTCTATCAGGAATTTAATTAAAAGAGTCGGTAGCGAACAGAGAAATTGTTCGGTGAAGTTGTTATAGAACCTCTCTTGGATACTTTCAATAGAGACTCCTTCTTCCACAACATGTTCTTCAAAAAACTCATCTGCGATTCTTTCGAACCACTTTGACAAATTTGTTCATCCACCTCTTGTTAGTTTTTGGAGTTACTCTTTGTCTTTAGTTTCTACCAGATTTTTCATCCAGTAACTTCTTTAGAGACCGTGGTACGGACTCTACAAACTTCTCATGTGTCTTAGAGAAAAATGTTTCCTTGGCTTGCACAATAGTCAGTCTATTTCTCCTAGTGTAATTTTGCAAATAGTTCATGATTTTACGCTCCCAGCAGTTCTTAATATCCTTGTTTGAGATCATGTGGTGATGGTCATTTCATCCATATATGTAATACCGGAAATGGAACCAATGTTGTAATCAATCAAATTGCAAGGTTGACAATATTACACATAAAGAATCATATAAACATAACAGATACAAGAGACAAGAATAGTGGATCGAATAACAACTTATATTCCTCAATACACATGTGGGTTCATACATAAATTGAACTGAGTTCTTATCCGGCTCAACATCCTATATATGCATTTACAAAATAGTTATGGTGACTACTATTCGGTTCACCCAACCGACATGATCGATGGGTCGACCTAATCTACAATTAGTCGACTAACAAGTCTAGTCGGCTAAACCGACTAGCTCCTCCAACATAATCCTCCTCGATGAAGGAGGTAGGAAACCAATGATGATGACTTTGTTATAGTATATTCTAGCACATTGTAGAGCCCGTGACACATAAGAGCAACAACTAGCTATCGATCCAGGTAGTTGAGGATTTGACTCTAAAGACCATCCTCTCCATTATTACACAAGTGGCAAGATTGACCACAAATCACTTAGTTTTGCACATAGATGTTTTCTACTCTCTGGAGTTTCTTTATCCTACAATGTTTGACTTGTGCTCAACTCTCATACTCAACATGCATTACCAACCAACTAGGTGCATGATAGGTGGGTGAAAAAATTATGCTTCCATTATTTGTTCTTTTTTCATGGAGTAGGTACCATTGATGCACTTCGGTGTCTTCAATCCTTGACTTAATCCACAAGATCCTAAGTTGTGGCTATGGAGTGATCACATAGGTCTCCTAAGAGGTCAGATATCGATGAGCACCTTTGGGCCTAAGTTTTTTAATTGGTTGTTTGAATAGATAATTGTGGTGGATGACTACTCGTATGTGGGGGCATACTTTAGACATTATTTATTGTTGGTATTTCATCTTAATAAATATTCATTGAAAGGACTACAAGACAAGCTCGTCGACATGATTGTCTAACAAAGTTTGGAAATTTTTGTGCTTTCTAATTAATGTCAAAAATAGAGGAGACAATGTAAATATCCAACATAGTAAATATCAAAATAGAGGAGACAATGTAAATATTAGATGTAGAAACTTGCATCTTGTAAGATAAAGTCAAAATTTACATCATAGTCTCATAATGTCCTCATCATAGTCAAATTGTTAAGATTTTAATGATTATACAAGATCTTAAAACATTTAGCATCATAACATCATAACTATATGCAAAAGGATCACTGAAAGAAAGACAAACATAACCACACAAAAGAACACAAAGATTTATCCTGTTAAACCCTCATGGGGAATAAAACCCAGTAAAACTTCCTCAATATAGACTTCAACCAAGTACATTGTAAGACCCCAAGAATAATACTTGATTGCTTCCTCTCTCCCAGATGGATTGCTCCTTCTCTCTCTATCGAACTTGCTTTAGTTCCGAGTGTGTCCAAATGAGGGAGGCACCTCTCCTATTTATACTGATAAGTGGAGAGGCCTAATAACCCAACATGCCCTAATTTTCCTCCCTATCAGGGTTGACTTGCCTTTGGATACTCAAAATTACATTTTAATAGTACTTTTGTGGGTACTACTGACCTGACTTACAACAAAGGTTTGACCTCAAGATTTTATATGACCAAATACACCAATGACATCCCTAATCAAAGGAACAACATATCTGAAGAGAGGAATAATAATAATATTACAAAATATAATATCTTCCGCAATTGCATTTCTTTAACACAAATTACCAAAATATAAAAAATGTAACAAAGCCTGGTAGAAATGAGCTGAAAATAAAGCTCACAAAACCTCCAAAAAATGACACATAACAGATTTAGAAATATGCCAAAATATAACTGAAGTATGAAACCTTAAAAGAGATTCAACTCCCCCTTTCTCAGTAAATATATATCTTGAAATTCTTCAAACTAGAAGACACTAAAATCCTCATCAACCACCTTCTTGGATAAGTTCTCTGCTACCTAGTTGAACTCCTGAAACAAATGATGACAAGAGAAAGATCTAAAAGAGTCCTGTAGTATTTTAACATTCTGCATCCACTAATAAAGGTCTACCATCTATAAGTGTGAATGATCCAAAATCCAGTCCACAACACATTTGGAATCTCCACAAATGTGAATATCTACACACTCATGAACAAAAGCAAAATATACCAAACACAACATGCCAACAACAATAACCAGGATCCACGCCCAACAATCTCTCACTTGGATACTGATTCCAACAACTCCACCACTGCTACACTTGCTGGACTATGCTCTAGAACTTGGGCCTGGAAATTTCTCATCTTCACTCCTCATGCTTGAAGGCCAACTGAAACTAAGCATGAACTTAATTTCTCTCCGGTTACAAACTTTGTCAACATCTCTACTTGATTATGGCTAGTATGTATCTTTTCCAACTTCAATTGTTCATCTTCCAGAACAGGTCGTATGGAATGGTACTTGAGTTGTATGTGTTTAGTATTAGAATGGAAAGTTGAGTTCTTTTCAAGATGCATGAAACTCTGGATGTCACCATACAACATTCTATTCTCCTTCTTCTTACCCAATTCCTCCATGAACCTTTGTAGCCAAATCATCTCTTTACTAGCTTCTGTAGCAATAACATATTTTTGTTGTTGAAAGTGAAACAACCTTTTGTAGTTTTGAAGTCCAACTCATTTTCATTCCATCTATAGTAAAAACATACCCCATGGTGCTCCTCTCGCTATATTTATCACCTGCCATATCTGCATCAACATATCCATGTAGAGTAATGTATGAACCTCCAAAAAATAATGCACGAGTAGAAGTACCTCTCAAATACTGAGAATCCACTTTACTGCCTTCCAATTCTCTTTTCCTGGATTGTTCATATATCTACTCACAACTCCCACTGCATGTGCAATATATGGTTTTGTGCACACCATGGCATACATTAAGCTGCCAACTGCTAATGAATAGGGAACCTTGGACATGTATTCTATATTCTCTTGTGTCTTGGGACACATCTCCTTACTTAGTTTGAAATGGCTGGCTAAAGGTGTACTAACTGGCTTTTCATCCTCCATTCTAAACCTATCCAACACCTTTTCTATGTACTCACCCCGAGACAATGCCAATTTTTGATTCTTTCTATCTCTTTTTATTCTCATACCAAGGGCTTTCTTTGCAGCACCCAAATCCTTCATCTCAAATGAATTATCTAATTTCCTTTTGAGCACATTTATATCCTTAATGTTATACCCTGCAACAAACATGTCATCCACATACGATAACAAGATAATTTATCTTCCATTATCTAGCTTCTTGAAATAAACATAGTGGTCATAATGACATCTATTATAACCTTGTTCTGTCATAAACCTGTCAAATTTTAAATACCGCTTCCTTAGAGCTTGTTTCAGTCCATACAAGATCTTCTTCATCCTGCATATTAAATTTTTCTTCCCTTTGACCTCATACCCCTATGACTGCTCCATATAAATCTCTTCCTTCAGATCTCCATGTAGAAAGGTTGTTTTTACATCTAACTGTTCAAGATGAAATCTTATATTGCCATTAGACTTAAAATAGTTCTAATTGAAGTCATTTTAACAACAAGAGAAAATATTTCATCAAAATATATACCTTGCTTTTGTGTAAACCCCTTTACAACAAGTCTGCCCTTGTACCACTTCTTGCCTCCATCTTGTTCCTTCAACTTGTAAACCCATTTATTATTCAATGCTCTTTTACCTGTAGGCAACTGAACCAAATCCCATGTGTGGTTTCTTACCAATGAGTCCATCTTCTCATTCATGCCTTGATCCCACTACTTTCTAGTTTCCACCTTCATTGCTTCTTCATAACATTCTGGTTCACCAGAATCAATCATCAATAAATAATACAACAAAGGAGAGTATCGTTCAGGAGGTCTACTTAACCTAGTAGATCTTCGAGTACTTATTGGAGTTTGAGGTACATGTTGTTGTTCTTAATTTTCTGGCACCTTTGGAACTTCATATTTTTTATTTCATCAATCATTGTGTACTCTATGTTTTCCTTTTTTTGTTTCTTTCCCTGCATCTGATCTTTATACACGACCTTTTCTTTGAATATCACATCTCTACTCCTAATGATTTTGTTATTTCATAATCCCATAAATGATAACCAAAACCATAAACCCTATATCCAATAGAGGTGCATTTCTTGGATTTAGCCTCAATTTTTGTTCTATTTTATTTATCAATGTGGACAAATGCTTGACAACCTAAAGTTCTCATAAATGAGTAGTTTACCTTTTTACCTAACCATGCCTCCTCTAGAATCTCACCATCCAAATCACTTGAAGGCCCTCTATTTATTAAGTAAACATAAGTATCTACATCATCTTCCCAAAACTGTAAGGGAAACCTTGCATGCAATCTCATACACATTGGAAGCTCAATGATTGTTTTGTTCATCCTTTCTGACACATCATTTTCTTGTGGTGTTCTTGGAACATTCCTCTCTCTACAAATACCATGGAATGAACAGTAACTATCAAACTCCTTGCTTCAATATTCACCTCCATTATCAGATCTGAAACACTTTAACTGTTTTTCGGTATCATTCCCAACCAAATATTTTCATTTTTTAAAAGTAGTAAACACATCAGATTTCTGTCGAATGTAATATACCCAAGTTTTTTTAGTTGCATCATCAATAAAAGTAACATAATAACGAGATCCACTAAGATATTTTACTTGAGTCGGTCCCCATACGTTTGTATGCACAATCTCTAACTTTTCACTCTTGTTTTGCTTCCCAACTCTGAAAAAACTTACTCTCTTGTGTTGTCCATAAACACAGTTCTCACATATTTCCAAACTAATTACCTGCTTCAGATTTGGCAACATGAACGAAGAATTTGCATACCCTTCTCGCTCATGTGGCCAAGCCTATGATGCCACAATGTTGTATCTATTTTCGTGGAAGCTACAAATATAGAAGAATCGATACTATGAGGACATAAATACAATGTACATATCATATCTACTTTTGATATTACCAATGTTCCTTTAGTGATCTTCCACCACATTTCTCCAGACACAAATAAGAATTCACCATCTCTTAACTTCTCTGTTGAGATCATATTTCTTTTCATAGTATAAATATGCCTTACACCTTTCAAAAAACCTTCACCTCCATTCTTTAACTTTATCCGTACCTTACCCATTTCAACAATTTTGGCATGGTTAATCATCACCCAATAAAACATGTCCAAAATCACCTTGAACATAATCATAAAAATATTTCCTATTGGGTGTAGCATGACATGAAGCCCCTAAATCTACTACCCAATAATCATTAGTACTATCTAATGCAAGAATCAAATCATATTGTAACATATCACTTGCTACATTTGCTTCCTGGGTAGTCTCTTGTTGTCCATCTCCTTTGTTTTATCGTGATTTACAGTCTTTCTTCATGTGTCCTTTCTTTCCATAGTTTCAACACTCTATATTTCCCAGTCTGGACTTGGATATGCCCTTCCTAGAATTCCCAGGATTACCTAGGCTCTTTCCTCACTCCTTTTGTCTTCCCCTTCTCTCCATGGTCAACACATTACCTCATATCTCACTTGTGCTTTTCCTTTGCATTTCCTCGATAAGAATAACACCAACAACACCATCAAATTTCAAAGTGCTTGAAACAGGTACAAAGTCACTTACAACCATGACCAAGCCGTTCCATCTTTCAAGCAATGAGAACAATATTACAATGAGCCCTAACCTCATATTCAATGTTCACGTTTATATAACTTAGCTGATTAATAATCGTATTGAACTCATTTACATGATCATCGACATATCCAGCTTCTAACATCTTCATATTAAATAAATGATTCATTAGAAATATCTTGTTGGAAGGAGAGGTTTTTTCATACAGTTTAGCCAATTCCTTCATCATATCCTCTATTGTATTTTATATTGAAATATTGAAAGCCACCGATGAAGCCAGGCACACCAGTATTGTTCCTAGTGCCTTTTTGTTAACAATCTCCCATTCTTTGTCCTTCATAGCCGTTGGTTGTTTTGCTTTTCCTCGCAATGATAGGAATAAATCCTTCTGATACAGATAGTCCTCCATTTGCATATTCCATAACTAGTAGTTTTTGCCATTAAATTTTTTGACCCTAAACTTTCCTTCTTCTGCCATTGCTTCCACTCGAACCAAGAGCCCTATTTTCCTATGATTTTATGCACCAAACAGGCCTTTGGATATGATACTAATTGTTAGAAAACATGATCGTAGAATAATAACATAAAACAAGATGCAAAAATAAAGCACATAAACAAACTAAAATAGAGACAACAATATAATGTGGTTCACCCAAGATGGGATACACCCACACAGGAATTGCCAATCCTTTGTATTAAACCATCCAACAAAATGAAGGGATATAACCTGCAACACATCCGTTGCAACGTCCTCTTCGCTCTCTCTCACAGTCTCGTTTTTCACAATAAAATACACAACTGTATTACAATTCCTCATACAAAATAGGCTTACCTTATAGGGCTAAAATACCTAACATAATTTCTACCGTTATATCTGAGATCTAATGAACAACTTAGATTAACTACGAAATTACAACATTTTACAATGCAATTTTCACCACATTTGAATGGCCGAAAAATGGCCTTAAATTTTTTCTTGGGGGCTCCTGCCCCTGAACCCTTGTGAACCCTTGTTATGGGAGTATGAACATCTCTGAAATAATAATCACGCTCCACACCCAACATTTGGTGTGCATTTTTCTTGAACAAAGCGAGCATGTGGAATTGGAAAGTCATTGCTTGAGTAGAGACAAGCCTGATGAAGCTGATCCGAGCCCTTGACATGTATTCTTAAACCTTGGTGTGGATTTTTGTGACCTGGGACTGCATTTACTAAAAATATACACAAATATCAGTTTGGCAGTTTCATATATGAATATAATTTTGTACTTAAATATTATGTAATAAAAAACAGTTGTTGGTGGAAGAAACATGTACTTAATTAATGGCCACCTTGCACAACCATTGCATGTCCAAAACCTTTTCCATTATGTCCAGCTCAATGTAAATAATCCACATTTTCTCATTATGAAAGGACACATTACTGAAATTATCAACATGAAGCCTCCAGAGATTTTGTCAATGCTTGAGGAGGCAGTAGGGACAATAATGTATGAAATGAAAAAGGAAGATGATATGAAAACACTTGGAAATAAGCATACCAAAGTGAATGAGATATATAATGCGTTGTCTCAAGAAATTCTACCTACTATAGAGAAGTTGAGGAAAGAGTGGGCTCAGTATATGCAATGGGCCAATGGTAATGGTGTACTTGATCGACTTAGGAAGTTTTGCATTGCTTATGAATTTGTACAAGCAGAGAAAATGAAAGAAGCTGCTATGAGTGGGGTTGAGAAAGTGAAATCAAATATTCTACAACTTTGTAGCAATATGGAACAATTAGAAATAGAAATAAATGAGAAGGAAAAATCAATTTCAGATTTAATTGCAGATAAAGAGAAGCAAATGGGTGGAGAATTGAAATTTCTATCTGAAAAGGTAGACAAACTCTTTAATGTGCTTGTTAAATATACTTATGCACTCACTATTCATAAAGAAACCACAAATGTAGCATGATTGAAGCCAATTTTAGATTGAATCTATGATGCTTGATGACATGGATAGAAGCAAAAAAATATTAGCTTTCCTTACCTTAAAGCCACCCAAGAAAATTAAAAATGAGGAAAACTTGAGTACAGGAGTGTGTATCATGGTCAAAGGAATAATTTGTCAAGTTTGAGCCCAATCCAATCAAATATTTTCTATTTGCGTTCACTATTATTATTTACAAGGAATAACTCTAAAAAAACCCTCAAGTACTTCCTCATTTATTTTAGGATGGTACCGAAGGTAAATCGTCGGCCCAGATTACAGGGCCTAACCCGGTGGGGATATGAAGTGAGGCCCCTACATAGCCACCCAAGGATTTGACCCTGAGACCTTCTTCTATCATAAACAACTCTCAACCACTTGAGCTAACCCACCGGGCTCTATTGGCATTCATTATACTGACTCTAGACATACATTTTTTTGAAGATGACTGTCAAAAGGTAGCATTTGGTTAGTTGAAGGTTTTGGCATGCATTTTTATTTAATAAAGCGGGCATCTAGAATTGGAAAGACATTACTTGAGTAGGGACAAACATGATGAAGTTGACCCAAGTCCTTAACATTCATTCTTCATCCCTTAGTGTGCATTTTGGTGACCTAGGAGTGCATTTCCTGAAAATATACACAGATCAATTTGGTAGATTCAAATATGAATATAATTTGGCACTGAAATATATTATGTAAAAAAAAAAGTTGTTGGTGGCAGAAATAAGTACTCAATTAATGGCCACCTTGCACAGTCATCGCATTTCCAGAACCTTTTCCATGATGTCCAACTCAATTTAAACAATCCACATTTCTCATTATGCAAGGACACATTACTAAATTTAAACATGAAGCCTCCAGATATATTGTCAATGCTTGAGGAGGTAGCAGGGACAATAATGTATGAAATGAAAAAGGAAGATGCTCTAAATATAGTTGAAAATAAGCAGACCAAACTGAATGAGATAGATAATGTGTTGTCTAAAGAGATTATACTTGCTCTAGAGAAGTTGAGGAAAAATTGGGCTCAATATATGCAATTGGTTATTGGTAATGGTGTACTTGATCGACTTATGAGGTTTTGCATTGCTTATGAATTCGTACAAGCAAAGAAAATGAAGGAAACTGCTATGAGTGGGGTTAAGCAAATGAAATCAATCATTCTAGAACTTAAGAGAAATATGGAACACTCACAAATAGAAATAGATGAGATTTCCCTGTATCCTTTGGTGCAACATGCGATCAAAGGTCAATCGCAAGGCGTTAAGGGTAAGAAGTGGATAACCATTGATCATTTAAAATATCAACGACAGAGATGTAAAGCATGCGCTGAAATGAAAAAGTGTTAACGAATAGTGTTGGGATAATAAATAAGTTGATGGTTAGATCGACAATTGAATTAATAACTCCTCAACAAACAACACTATAGATTTTATGGGTCGTTCAGGAGTTGAATACGATAAAAGAGGGACATGTGCTTGAGGATGATTAACAAATCCTCCACAATTTTTTTTTGATAAACCTACTTCGATCGAGGAGTTGTGGTTTTGGGAAAACCACCATTTTTTCCTGAAACCGCCAACTGAAAGGGACCCCACTGCGACGATGTGATATTATCTACATCAATTTATATTTGAACACTTGTCAAGGGGGTCCCGACTGTAGAGACCATCAAACAATAAGATGCCAAACAAGTGCACACAATTGTGAATTCTTTCAAATTTCAAATATATAAAATCACTAGAGGAAATTCCCGAATTTAACGTTCCTTTGAAGAAACTAGACACTGTCCTAGTTCACCTGCCCAACCAACACCAGAATTCAAGCCTCTACATCAATTTCAACCATTACCCGAGTAATTATATAATCATACACATTTACGTTTTCATCTCTATTCCCACTTATTTGAATTTCACCAGTTGAATTTCACCTACTTGAATTTCAATTTAATTCCGAAATAAATAAGCAATTAAATGCCACCATATCCAAAGACCTTTTCACCGGGGATGAACATGTAAATGATAAATTGGACAACAGATATGACACCCTAATCAAGTTTATGACCTATTCAAAACCCTCTAGGAAGCCAAGGACCTATCTATTGCAGTCCAAGATACCTTCAGCCTATGGGATTCTACCCTTGCCAAGATTTTATGCCCAATGTCGGTATTTTTCCTGTAATTCGTCATGTGGTGCGGTAACCGATACTCTCAAAGCCACAATGCCATACTATTGGCAATTCAGATAAAATTTGTTTGTAACATGAATACTCCTACCTTCAAAAGAGCATTATGTATCCCTAAGTTTGAAGCATTTCAAATCCTAAATGAAAGATCCCTAGCCTATGCATACCAGAACTTGATCCCTTCAGGTAGAATCCTCTTTCTGTTATGACATCTAGCCCAATGGATGATAATTCCTGTCACTCCCCCACCATATGTAAGTGTACATTTCTCTGAAGCATCCAGGAAGGTAATTTCTCTCATTTGCACAGTCATAGGATACAACACCGATGAGTAAGTATATGCAGTGACTCTAGGTTTTCTTCTGAGCCTAACCACAATACATGGAATTCCTCTTCCCAAATATGATTTATGTGACCACATTATCTAGAGAATGATATAAAAACTTGAAGAATGTCCCATCATCTCTCGGTCTAGATACCCCTCTTACATTTTCTATATGTTTCTTCATAAAAACCATGGAGCCTATTAGTCCTTGAAATTAAATATGGTTGATGATGAGGGAAATCCATTCACAGTATACAAATGGACTGACCTCATCCTAAGGAAGCCTGATAATTCTATTTTCCTAGAGTTTACAAACCAAGTGTTGAGTATCACATATCAAATTATCCATGATACTCCACCTCCCAGAATGTTTCTAGAAAATAAAAAGTGGTTACAATTCACTTGGGATACCATGATTGGAGATTTGTTTCTATTTAAATATCATATAGTAACCAGGGTGGATGGCTTTGAATATGAACCCTATAAACTACCTGCCTTCCTCACACAAAGGTTCTTTGCATTAGAATATGAAAGGAAAAGGTTTAAGGTAGATGAGAGACACTTCAGACATTATAGACATGGAAAAACTTTCTTGTTACCTCAAGAGGTTAGGCCTTTTCAGTTCACAGGGTTAAGGTCTTATGACTACATTCAGAGTGTGTTAAGGAAACTAAATTTAAGAAAAGTAGAGGCCATGAACTATGACCCTCATGGAGTAATCACAAAGATGAGGTAAGAGAAAAAAGAAATTTGCATATGATTATCAGCCAAGTCTAGAATGGGAAAGCATAAATAACAAAGAAAACTAGGAGGAAGTCCAAGAAGCCAAGAGGAAAATAAGGGAGGAAAGCGAAAGACTAGCAAGTCAGAAAAGGGGGACTGAGGAGATAATTGATGTTATGGAGGTAGATGAAGGTGAACAAGATCATCCAGCCAAAATTAAAAGAGTGAAATAACTGCAAGAAGAAGAAGAAGAAGAAAATATGCCTACATATTCGATGCAAATTATACCTCCTCCAGTATACAAAGGAAATGGATAAGGGACAAAATTCACCCCACTATCCTTCCCTGCAATTCATAGAGCTAGAGATGTTTATCACTAGACCTTCGTAGTCACCTTCAGCAGGGTTAGTTTAAGTACAACGAATTTCACAATAAATACAAGGGCATTAGAGATAAAACTATCTTAGAAATGAATGAATCCAAGAAAGAGATAGCACCAATAGGAAAAATACTTCTCACCATAGAATGCCACAAAGAAAAATATCTGAGATGGTCCATAGTGAATCCCACAGTACCAAATCCTACCAGTTTAATATAATGGAAAGATGATGAATATGAAATGCATTTTAATGAGTTTGAACCATTGGACAAGGTTGGTTTTTATAAGAAAACAAGTGACATGATGTGTAAAGATATAGTTAAATCCATCAAGACAAAAAAGGGGCTTAGAACAACTCTAAATAGGTTTGAAGAACTTTGGAAAGAGGAAAACGTAACAACAAGGGCCAAACAAGTTTTGATAAAGGGCCTAGAGAGCAAAATCACATCCATAAGCACAAATCCTAGTGATGGAACGCATGCTGCAGACATCCTTAAGGAATAATACAATAAGATTGCACGTCCAGGAAACAATTAAAGATCCTATCTACTTATCCTATAGAAACTCCAGATCTGAGAGAGGCCCAAAAAGAAAGTGAAAGACTATACGCAAGTTTGATGCACTACAAGAAGGTGACTAGCATATTCAAATATGAATATAATTTGGTACTAGAATATTTTGTAACAACAAAACATAGAGATGGAGTAGAGAAGTAAACGTAATCCCCTTACCTTGGATGGAAAATTTAACATGTTCTATATCAAGATTGGCATTACTGATTATTTGTTGTCACTTATGGAAACATCAATGGCGAACATGCCATTGTTGATTGGAGGAAGTTCCACACTAGTGAGAACTTGATCATGCATGAAGAAGCTAAGAAGGGGTCAGTGTTGGTTAAAGGGTAACCATAAATATAACATGATTTCATCCAATGTTAGATTGAATCCACGATGCTCGATGACATGGATAAAAGCATAAAAACATTAGATTTGTAGGCCTTAAATCCCCTCAAGAAAACTGCATAGGAGGACAACTTTAGTACAAGGGTGTGTATCATGGCCCAAGGAATCCATGTGTGAAATTGGAGCACAAACCAATCAAATATGTGCTCTTGGAGTGCATTTTTGAGATGATTGTCAAAAGGTAGAATTTGGTCAGTTGAAGCCTTTGGGGTGCAATTTTCTTGAACAAAGTTGGTATCTAGAATTGGAAAGACATTGGTTTAGTAGATACTTACATTTATGAAGTTTATTTGATCCCTTGGCATGCATTCTTGTGTCCTTGGTGTGCATTTTGGTGACCCAGGAGTGCATTTCTAGAAAATATACAAAAAAGATCAGTTTGCAAGATTCAAATATGAATATAATTTTGTATTGAAGTATTATGTAATAAAAAAATAGTACATATGGAGTAGAGAAGTAAAAATCATCCCCTTGCCTTAGATGAAAAATCTAACATGTTATAGATGAATATTGGCATTACTGATTATGTGTTGTCACTGATGGAAACATGAATGACAAACATGTTGTTGTTGATTGGAGGAATATGCACACTAGTCAGACTTACATAATCCTCCGTAACAGTTCTAGGTACATTCCCCACAAAAACTTTGGCAAAGTTCCCACCATCAACAAAAGCAGCAAAGGATATTACTAAATAATAATTTTATTGTTTTCAAAGTAGCTAATAGGTAGTTGATCAAAACCCACAATTTGATCGTATTACTTGATGAGAAAAATACAAAAAGGATAGTATCTGTTAGGGTGTATAGAATTTTTATAATGATACGAATTGTCAAATAAATTTTCCAAAATATTATGTCAAGGGTGCTAAAGTCAGGACAAGAAGTAGGATGGGACCGAGTGCTATGAATTGGAAAGGCCAGTTTCCAATTCTAAAGAAGGTTTGAAAAGGTTATTTGGGTAATTCCCTCCCATAGCTAGGAAAATTACCAAGAGATAAGAATAAGTATCAGAATTTTCGTAAGTAGGAAATGACGATGGAATTATAATTACAAACCTATACAAGTTTAAAAACTATCAGTTCTAACATATTATATTTGGACTAAAAACAATGAAACAAAGAGTTATTTTTTGTGTTGAATATTTACTATAATATCCCACTAATCCAAGTTGATTTTTCATTGATGTAGGTCACACAATAGGTTAAGATATAATCACAATATATATTATCATGTCAATCATAAAAATTAATTGCCATTACAAATGAAATAACAACTCAAATGCCTGGATATTCAATGGTTGTGATGGTATGATATTTGTTTAACACTGTTGCTATATATTTCCTCCAAAAGTTGTTCGAATAATTTAACACTTAAATAATTAAAAAAATAATAAAATAAATAAACAAACACCTTTATGCCTAAATAATAATTAAAAAAGCTTGAGTGCATGCATACTTGAATGAGCTCCCCTTGGTTTCGAGAATGATCTATTGGAGTAGTATAATATTGGTTCAAACCTCCCTTGATTTGACAGAGCAACAACGATGTCAACATTATCTTTGTTGTTGCTCTATTGGATCAAGGGAGGTTTTCTCCAAGATTATCCGAATCCTAATTTATTCTCTACTGAATATGGCCAACTAGGTGAAGGTGTAATATTTTATGCCCTACCCCCCCACCGCATCACTCTTAATTCCCCAACACCCAAACTATCTACTATAAAATATTTGAAAAAACATAGTAAGAATCAAGCATAGAAACTAGGAAAAAATATTAAGGTAAATGAAAGTATTTGTGTATAAATGATAGTTTTAGATAATCAACATGTAGGTTATGTACATTATTTTCGAGTTTGTGATAATAAACAACAAGTAACATATGCCATAGAAAATTACATAAAACTTACAAGCATATAATTAACCCATGCATATAGGTAAATTATTTAAAGAGAATAAATCAACTTCATCTCAAACAATTTATCACTAAAAATATGTTTTCATAATATGGTACATAGTGCAATCATTTTTTTTCTTTCTTTGTTTTTGAAAGGAATTGACAAAGGAGGTATTAGTATTGAAATTAAAATATTGTAACTTCAAAGGATATTCTAAATGTATTTTACCGATGTACCCCAAGGGAGATGTATTATTCCTCTGTCGGGATTTTACTATTGTATTTGGTCATCATAGAGTCATGAGGTAAAGCCTCCATTGTAATTCGGGTCAATAGTACCCTGATGAATATAATATAATATTGTTTTGAGTCTTCCTAGGTGAATTCGACCTAGTCAGTTAAGTGGGGCCGACTTGTTAGGTTAAAAGTCAAGTGACAAAAAGAGTATAAATAGAGGAGTTGTGTTCCTCATTTGAACACACACTCACTTGTGTATAGTGCATAGGAGAGAGAGAGAGAGATATATATCTGCTGGGAGAAGGCACACTTGTATGGGGTATTGTCTTGTACTTTTGATACATCTTATATAGAGGAAATTTTGGGTTTTCTTCCCCATGAGGGTTTCCCAAGATAAATCTTTGTGTTCTTTTGTGTGGTTGTGCTTGTCTATCTTTCAATGATCCTTTTGCTTAGGGTTATGTTGTTATGATGCTAAATGTTATTAGATCTGGTATAACCATTAAAAACTTAACACGGTATAAGATCTTCTCTGAAAGAAGTATTTGTGCAGTCGAAACACTACTACAACTACAACTACTAAATATTAGGGTTTCATGCTTGAAAACCCTGAAAAAAAGACCAAAAAGGGTCATGTTGGGACTTTCGCTATAGCTCAATATTGGAGAAGGATAAGGAGCCGAAACGTTTATAGGAAAAATATTAAATCTTTATGTACCCTATGTAAAAGTTTGAGCCTCATATTTTCTATAATCTAGGAGATATTATTCCTCCAACTCAGGGTTCCAAACTCTCCCGAGATTCAACCTTAAACATGTGACCTAGGGAGAAGTACTATATCTTGGGCTAAGAAGGTATAAATGAAATTTCGAAAGATTTTGCAGATAGGGAATGAAATGTAGTTTCTTTGATAAAAGTTTCAAACCCTGAAGGTGAAACAATGACACATGGAAGTCCGTACAAGTTTGCTATGATGAACAATCCTGAAATAAGTCACCTTGTGAAAATTCACATAAGTCCCAATTGGTGAAACTAATTCTACTCTAACCTATGGGGTTAGAAAGAAGAAAGACCAGGATACCTCAATATGAAATTTCCGACTCAGAGGAGGATGAATTTCAGAGATGCAGTAGAAACAAGATCAAATAATTCTACAGAACAAATTGAAGAAAACTAGGGCATAATTTTTTTTGCAGGTCTATTCACAGTTTTGGGAAAATTAGTATGCTTCTTAGCTTGCTTTGAGGAGGTGCATCTTTTTATCTAATCATATTTAAATTATACATAAGTTGAAAAATTAGGGTTTCTCTGTCAAACCTTAGGTCCACCAGAAGTAGTATTCCAGAAAAGCTTTCAAGCAAGCATGAGATTGAAGCAATCTCATTGGTTAAAGAAGAAGTTGTAGATCCAGAGGGAGATGAAGACAAAGCAAAACAAGGAATCTATTAAAAAAACAAAGACAAGTATTTGAATTGTCTTTCCCATATATGTTATGTATTATGCATGATAGAATGTTTGCATTAATGACAATATACTACTAATATGCATGTTATGGGTAAGTAGCTCATGGTGCTATACAACACTCCATTGCTACTTATCTAGAATGAAACCTCTTTGCTAACATATTGGGTTAGTGCACAATCTCAATGATGTCATGGTAGATATGGAAGGAATCTAAAAAGTTTTCATGTGTATATGAGATATGGATGAATGTTGTATTGGCTAAAATAGTTGCATAATTATATCCTTATACATAAGAATCTGTCACTATGAATATATCTTATGTAATGATGCAACTGGTGCATCTTAATTGTAGGAAATATCGCATACAATCACCTATAAGAAAAGGACGAGGCTTTTTTCGAATAACAAGTGATGACAATTCAATATTCACTCCAATAAAAATACATGAAGATGAACCCGAAGCTCCTAGGGTCAGAGACACCGTGATAGAAGAAAGAGTTTCAGAAGAATATAAGAGAGCGATAGATCCACCTCGAGATATGAAGAGCACCTTGGGCACGAGAGATAACTAAAGATGAAGAAAATTATGACAAGACTTCCAACTAAAGTAAGAGGCCTCAGATACACTCTAGTTATGTGTCATAGTTGAGTGACATCATTAATGCAAAATCTTACAGCTATGGAAGAAGCCATGATCAAAGAGTACTAGTTGATCATGGGGAATGATGTCTGGGATATGGTTCCAAGACCTAAAGGGAAGTCCGTAGTGTCTTCCATGTGGATCTACAAGAACAAGTATACAAAACAAGGTTGATGGTTTGTCTCAGAAAGAGGGAATAAACTATGGCACGACATACTTTATTAACCAGACACACTTATGCAGTAAAGTAGAAGTATATGTCAAGCAAAGAAACACCTGTGCAAAATAGGCTTTGTATGATCTCAGAAGGTACCCATAGATAAGCACATCCAGTTACATAAGGAGCTTGAAGATCACCTAGAGTGATGAATATATTAACCTTCGCTGCAAGGTTGAAGATGGAAACCTATAGAACATAACAAGCTCACAAATGGGTGCAAGATGAACTTTTCGACAAAGTTTGAAGATAAAGGATCTTGGTATATAGTAACCTGAGATGGATACATAAGAGATAGTAGAAGAGGATACTACTGGTCACTGTAGTACATAATGTTTTGATATATAGAGCACAAAATGCAGAGGGAGGATGATGCTCCGTTTCATGGGGAGTGATTGCAGAAGATCTATAAGTTCAACATGGTACGAAAAGATGGACATATTTATGATGGACTAAGTCTTACCAGGAGTAAAGTGGGTTCCAACCTTCAAGGTTGAATGCGAAAGACTGGGATATGTCGATGATCTGACAGGATGAACTCATGGTAGAAGCAATGATGGAAGAATACCAGACATTAATGGAAAATGATGTTTGGGATATATTACCCAAACCAGAAAGCAAGAGTATGGTATCTTCCAAGTGGATCTACAAGATAAAACATGCTGCTGATGGAAGTATTGAAAAATACAAGGAAATATTTGTGGCTAGAGGATTCTCTCAAAGAGAGGAAATTGATTATGAAGAGACATTTGCGCTAGTAGCAAGGTACACTTCCATCATAACTGTTATCACTCCAAGAAACTACCTAGGGTTATAATCTAGGTATGCCTGGTAACTTAAGAATTCAATACTTTTCAGTAAGTGGATTGAGGGGATACTAAGATAGCATGATGGAAAGATTGCTTATCAAAATAGTTTAATGAGCCAGTGCTCTTAGAAACTGTAAATCAAATGGTCAAATAACAGAAAGGTATGAGGAATATTGCCTAGACAACCAAGTACATTAACATGCAGGGTTTATGCAACCAAGTACATACATAACGCAGGGTCACACTAAGCAATAAGAAGTTCCTCCATTTAAATCATGAGCATATGCTAAGCTAATTCAAACAGAGTGCAGAATAATGATGGATGAAAAAGTCTGATTACAGAAACAAGAGGAAACTGTGATTTTTTATTAGAGTAAGCAACCAAAGCATAGGTAAAGTTTCTCCAAGCTCGAACCCTGTGTTCTTCAAATGTCTTTGGCTTTATAGCCTTACAAAATAGTCTACAGATCCTAAAACATGGATCTGTCACACTAAGAGATTAACTAAACGGTACATGCAAAAAATTAGGACTGATTCCTTGAATCAAGGCAATGCTGATGTGTCGATCTGCTTTCAAAGCTCGATGGTTGATGAAGTGAAGTAGCCTCCCAAGGCTCGGTGGAATTAGTTGGGCGCACCACAGATTTGAATTTAATGATGTGGCAATCGACTTTTAGTGCTGTTCTTCAAGACGAGGTTGAAACTTAGTCAAAATGCCAAAATGACTTAAATCTCGCTCAAAACCCTTCAATCTTGATAACATAATTTATGATCCATTCATTCTCATCGGCTTTCTGCTAGTTTAGCGAACAAAATTGAGATCTGGGCGAAATTTAGAGAAAAAATGCAAAAACAGGCTTTCGGCAGCTAACTCTTCTGCCGATTTCGTGCCTTAGCCGCTGAAAGTCAGTCCTTTCGGCAGCTAATGAGCTCTGTGGTCATACTGAAATTCAGCATCAAAGTAGCCTGTTCGATCATGCATACTTGAATCAGGATGATCATAGTCAAAGTAGGGAAGCTCTCGTTTATTATGCATATTTCTTTCTCGACCATTGTTTGCATCCCTTCCAGAATCCATTTCATGTTTAGAGTAGTAATCAGCATCCTCCCGGTGGCTCAGCTGGTTAGGTCCATCGTCCACAAGAACATCAAATCCTGGCGATGATCCCCCTAACAAATCCTCCGATTCTAATCCATTTTGTATTCTATCTTCTGGAGGATGAGACTGGCGTATGCGAGGTCTGTTTCTTGAAGCATCATGTACCCTCGGTCTTGTAGATTCAATCTCTGGCAAATATTGTTCAACTTCATGTGGACTTCCCTCTATATAGGTAGGCTGAGATCTTGATTAAGAAATATGTCTAGCTTCTGGTTGCAACTGGGCTTCTTTGACATTATTTGACTGCACTGTCATAGGGTTGCCCAAATGCCCTGCATGGAAGTTATTTGACTGCAACGCAACAAGATTGTTTAAATTCACTGTCGCAGTGTTTTTTGACTGCACTGCCTTATATTTATTTGACTTCACTGCCATGGGATTGCTTGACTGCACTGTATTTGGATCAACTGATTGCACTGCCTTGGGAAAGCTCTGGCCTTAATAAGCGATTTAGCTTTAGAAGAATCTTTACACCGTCAATATGCCATAGAACCCTCCAATACCACATGGCTCCGCTTTTCTCATACAACATCTGGGATAGTCTCCTCAATAAACAAGCTGGTTCATCTGACTTGTAGCTTGGTCTTACAGGTGCCATATCATCTGGATTCGTGCCAAAAGGAATAAGTGCCAAACCCATCGATTTCTGCTCTCAATTCCAAGCCACACTTTTGTCATCATTAACTTGCTGATGTGTCGCTTAGAATCAGGGAATATGTATGTGATAGACAGATAGACTTTCTTTTACACGGATCTAGGAATCGATGTGTTTGTTGAAAACAAACTCCACTACTTAATGATGACTAACAGCCCGAGTATATAGAGGATTTTTAGGCAGCACTTTATTAAAAACAATTTTTAAGACCAAAACTTACAGGAATAAAATATTTTTACCCATTCTATCATCCAAAATGACGGTGGTCAATTTGGGAGATAACAATAACCATCATGGCACTTGCTTCCATGATGAAGTAGAATCTACACTAGATGGATGTAAAGACAAACTTCCTGAATGATGTGATTGAGGAAGAAGTATACATCAAACAGTCACAAGGATTTGAAGTTGAAGACAGAGTGAATCATGTATGTAAGTTGAAGAAGGATTTGTATGGCCTGGAGCAAACTCCTATATCTTAGTATGGTAGAATAGATGGCTTCTTAGCAAGCTTGGGATTTACCAAAAGTAAATATGATACTAAACTTTACCTAAAGGTTATGGATGATGAACCTGCCATACTATTTTTGTATGTGGATGATCTATTTCTGACAGGAAATGAGAAACAAATCATAGAAAGCAATAAGAAACTAGTTGAAGAATTCAAGATTAAAGATCTTGGATTGGTGCACTATTTCCTCAGGATGGAAGCATGGCAGAGCCCAAAAAGAATATTTCTGAACCAGGGAAAGTATGCAGTATAAATCTTGAAAAGATTTGATATGTTGGATTTTAAAGCCATGGCCACACCCATGGACACAAACCTGAAGTTGTTATCTGATGAATCATCAGAGTTAGTGGATATGACTTAGTACAGACAGATTCTTGGGTCATTGATGTATCTAACAAATACAAGGCCAGATATATGCTTTGATGTGAACACCTTAAGTCAATATCTAATTAAACCTAGACGAGTTCATCTGATAGCTGCAAAGCATGTGATGAGGTACCTAAAATGTATGATAGAATTTGGGCTATACTATGTTAGAGATCATGACTACATATTGTATGGATATACATATTCAGATTGGGAAGGAAGTTTCGAAGACAAAAAGAGAACCTCAGGTGGATGTTATTGTCTAGGATCCGCCATGATCTGATGGTTTAGCAAGAAATAGTCCAATGTTTCTCTCAACATGACTCAAGCATTGTACATAGAAACTTGCTACGCTATTTGAGAAGCCATATGGCTTCGAAAATTAATGACAGGTCTATTTGATCTGGAGTTGGATACCATAGTGATTCCATGTGAAAACGAGAGTTGTATAAAGATGACAAAGAATCTTGTGTTCCATGATAAATCAAAGCACATAGAAATCTGATATTTTTTGATAAGGGATATGGTACTAAAGGGAGATGTAAAACTCTAGTATGTGAGTACCGATGAGAAAGTTGCTGATATGTTGACCAAGCTTCCATGACAAGCTTGGTGTAGTTTGAAAAGAATTTCCTCGCAAGGAGGAACAATAATGTTGATGCTGAAGACCTTCCTCACAAGGAGGAACAATGCTGATGATACATACTTTCCTTGCAAGGATGAATGATGAAGATATGAACCCTTCTCTGAAAGGATAAATAGGTCGAAGATATATACCCTTATCAGAAAGGAGAAACAGGCCAAAGATATGGACCCTCTTCGGAAAGGAGGAACAAGTTGAAGATATGGACTCTCTCCAGATTTGACATTGTCTTGATGATGAATCCTGATATGGCTCCAAAACGTCGACTTGGTCATTTCGATACTGTGGTTTCTCCGAAAAGTAACCTACCACCATGAAATTTAGCAACAGAGATTACATCCCTGCACAGAAGGGATATATGGCAGCAATTCTATCTTCTGGAGAGGTTGAGAATAAAGATAAAACTTAGGGCTGGCGATTTAGCACATATTAACAAAATTTTTAAACCTAGCAAACCCTAGCCTCCCACCCAGGCCGACATTAGACCTTTCTTTTCTTCCACATAGTTCCAGTATTTATCAATGATTCTCGCTCTCTCCACATTTGACATTGTCCTGATGATGAATCCTGATATGGATCCGAAACGTTGACTTGGTCATTTCGATACTGTGGTTTCTCTGAAAAGCAACCTACCACCACAGAAATTTAGCAATAGAGATTACATCCCTGCACGGAAGGGATATCTGGCAGCAATTCCGTATTTTGGAGAGGTTGAGAATAAAGATAAAACTTAGGGCTGGCGATTTAGCACATATTAATAAAATTTTTAAACCTAGCAAACCCTAGCCTCCCACCCAAGACGACATTAGACCTTTCTTTTCTTCCACACAGTTGTAGTATTTATCAATGATTCTCGCTCTCTCCACATTTGACATTGTCCTGATGATGAATCCTGATATGGATCTGAAACGTCGACTTGGTCATTTCGATACTGTGGTTTCTTCGACAAGCAACCTACCACCACAGAAATTTAGCAACATAGATTACATCCCTACACAGAAGGGATATCTGGAAGCAATTCCATCTTCTAGAGAGGTTGAGAATAAAGATAAAAGTTAGGGCTAGCGATTTAGCACATATTAATAAAAATTTTAAACCTAGCAAACCCTAGCCTCCCACCTAGGCCGACATTAGACCTTTCTTTTCTTCCATACAGTTCCAATATTTATCAATGATTCTCGCTCTCTCCACATTTGACATTGTCCTGATGATGAATCTTGATATGGATCCGAAATGTCGACTTGGTCATTTCGATACTATGGTTTCTCCGACAAGCAACCTACCACCACATAAATTTAGCAACAGAGATTACATCCCTGCACGGAAGGGATATCTGGCAGCAATTCTGTCTTCTGGAGAGGTTGAGAATAAAGATAAAACTTAGGGCTGGCGATTTAGCACATATTAATAAAATTTTTAAACCTAGAAAACCCTAGCCTCCCACCCAGGTTGACATTAGACCTTTCTTTTCTTCCACACAGTTCCAGTATTTATCAATGATTCTCTCTCTCTCCACATTTGACATTGTCTTGATGATGAATCCTAATATGGATCTGAAATGTCGACTTGGTCATTTCGATACTATGGTTTCTCCGACAAGCAACCTACCACCACAGAAATTTAGCAACAGAGATTACATCCCTGCACGAAAGGGATATCTGGTAGCAATTCTGTCTTCTGGAGAGGTTGAGAATAAAGATAAAACTTAGGACTGGTGATTTAGCACATATTAATAAAATTTTTAAACCTAGTAAACCCTAGCCTCCCACCCAGGCCGAAATTAGACCTTTCTTTTCTTCCACACAGTTCTAGTATTTATCAATGATTCTCGCTCTCTCCACATTTGACATTGTCCTGATGATGAATCCTGATATGGATCCAAAATGTCAACTTGGTCATTTCGATACTGTTGTTTCTCCGACAAGTAACCTACCACCAGAGAAATTTAGCAACAGAGATTACATCCCTACACAGAAGGGATATCTGGAAGCAATTCCATCTTCTAGAGAGGTTGAGAATAAAGATAAAACTTAGGGCTAGCGATTTAGCACATATTAATAAAAATTTTAAACCTAGCAAACCCTAGCCTCCCACCTAGGCCGACATTAGACCTTTCTTTTCTTCCATACAGTTCCAGTATTTATCAATGATTCTCGCTCTCTCCACATTTGACATTGTGCTGATGATGAATCTTGATATGGATCTGAAATGTCGACTTGGTCATTTCGATACTATGGTTTCTCCGACAAGCAACCTACCACCACAGAAATTTAGCAACAGAGATTACATCCCTGCACGGAAGGGATATCTGGCAGCAATTCTGTCTTCTGGAGAGGTTGAGAATAAAGATAAAACTTAGGGCTGGCGATTTAGCACATATTAATAAAAATTTTAAACCTAGAAAACCCTAGCCTCCCACCCAGGTTGACATTAGACCTTTCTTTTCTTCCACACAGTTCCAGTATTTATCAATGATTCTCGCTCTCTCCACATTTGAAATTGTCATGATGATGAATCCTAATATGGATTTGAAATGTCGACTTGGTCATTTTGATATTGTGGTTTCTCCGACAACAACATCAGCAAGGAAGATCAGGTCGAATCTATGAACCCTCCTTGAACAAAGGGGGAGTAGGTTGATGATATGAATCCTCCCTAGAAAGCGGGAGTGATGATGATACTGCCATTGATGATGGAATGGCAGTGAATATCCAATACGAAAGAGGACAAGTGCACTTAAAAATGTTGACAAGGTTTGACATTCACTTGTGGAAGATAGTATCCTCTCTTGAGGATGGTCTTGTGGGAAATCAACACTTTGATCATGAGAGTGGTCCTTAGTAGCTGAGGATGTCGCTACAAATGTTACTCTCGCATGGAGAGTGTACGTACATTTTTATGTGGATGTCATAGAATAAAACTCATTTAGGAGTGGTCCTAGATTTGAAGTCGAGGATGGCCTACGATGAGTCCTTACGAACGATAGGTCCCGCATTTAGGTGCAAATGAGATCTGCTGTTGAAGACGATACTCTCGCATGGAGTCTGTACCTACATTAATTTGTAGATGCCGTAAAATAACACTCACTTAGGAGTTGTAATACCCCAGTTTTGACCCCATGGTATTAATATTGTACATGATGTATATATTGTATTGAGATCATGTCATGGATCTCAAGGCCAAGGCCCTGCCATTGATCTGGTGTCTTGTGCATAGGTATCAAGGTTGATACCTATGGGTTTGGTGCTAAGTCAAGCATAGAGCATTTTGAATATCATGTAAATGTACAATTTAATAAAATACCACAACTAGCTATGAAACTACAATGTGAAAGAGATGGGCGTATGATTCCACAAAGGATAGGGAGGGGAGTTAGTAAAAATCTTGAGCTAATAGGGTGTGACCAGGTGTCAATGGGGAAACCCATGTACCCTCATATACTTTTTCATCCTCTGTCCTCAATCATCAATTTATTCCAGAATTTGGTTGAGGCAGTTAATGCATTGGGAAGAGCAAGGCATAGCTCTTTGATTGCTTGTCTAAGCAAGCCTATAGGTTTGCGGTCTGGGAGGCCGCGTTCTTTATTCTAGAGCAAGCAATCGTAGCAATGCGTTCCCGTTCCCTCATCCCTGAGTCATGCTGAACATTGGGGGCATGTTTTATTCGCATTGTTCATAGAGCCTGGGGGAGAGAGTCATGTTTCTGTTCATGCGCATTATGCATTCATCTTGCTGGCAGAACTATGTTTTGTTCAGGGTTTTTCACCAGTTTTTTACCATCCTCAGCCATGCAGAGGTTCGGTGGTCTCCTTGTTTTGCTGAGTGAATGAGTAGTGGAGATCACTCAATTTTATGAGAAAGTGTGGTCACCTGTGGTTTTCCCAGTGTTGTTGTGCAATGGTCTCCTCTGCCACAGAGTGAGTGCAAGCTTGTTTTGCTGTCTTGCACTTGTGCACCCTGGTTCAGGTATGAACTGTATGCAAGAATTAGGAGTGGAAGAGATGTGGAATATGCTTGATAAACCTAGTGTGGAAACCCATAATAAGATAAGAGTGGCTAGTGAATCTGCTCTGCACATCCTGAAGAGAACTAGAAGGGAAGGGGTATCCCAAGGGAGTGTGGAGTAGACAAGGGGACACTTCCTTGTGTTGGGTGTGTAGGAAATGTGAATTCTAGGACAGATAGATCTTGTGAGGGTGTCCTTAGCTTCGTGGATGAAATCAATAGATTTGCAGTTCTTCCTGCCCATTGCCTTAACAGCCTGATAAACCCAACTTGAATGATGGCTTGGATAGTAGCTTGATAAACCCATCTATTGGCTTGGATGGTCCTTAAACTGATTGTTGGCTTGACTGTGAATAGCCTGATAAACCCAGCAATGTTTCGCTTGTAATCCTATAGCTTGATAAACCTAAATTGGTGCTGGCTTGGTTGGACAGTCTGATAATCCCAACTGAAGGTTGGATTGACTGTGTGTGTGCTTTGGTCTGGCTGTGTGTAAGTCTGTTGTTCCCTAGTTCCTTGTGGAAATCATGCCCAGCTCAAGGGTGGCAGTGTGTTGAGAGATTAATAAACACACTGGCCTATGGTTGGGTGGAACATTGCAGTGACATAGCTAGTTGCGGGACAACTTAATCATCAAGATAAGTATTATTTGTCCTTCTTGGTTATGCAATGTATTTGCCTATGAATTTCTATGTTCATGTTGAATGCTTGTTGATGATCAAGTAGAGGTTTACTTGTGTATGAATGTCCTTGTATTTTCTTGTTATTCCTTGTATATTTTATGCATTTTACTTCGGTACATGCCTTCTGTTTTTGTGATGCAATTGCCTGAGTTCATGGAGGATAGAAGCCTGTTATAGGGCCAAAAATGCAGCTAAGGTAAGAATCGTTGAGTTTCCACCCCTTGGAATTTGCCTGCAGAAGGAAGAAACCAGAAGAGGAAAAGTTGAACATGGCATAATCGTTGTGTTTCTGCACCGCGGGATCTGCCTACGGAAGGCAGAAAGGGCTGTTGAAAACAAGGCAGAGTTTGTCTTTTCCGATTTCTGAAGTTCGACGTTGGAAGAAGGAAGTCAGAAGCATAACAAACAATGGAAGAGTATGCCAACAAGTTCTTGGAACTTTTGAGGTATGTCAGGTACATTAATGATGAAAAGGTAAAAATCCATAATTTTCTAAGTGGATTGCCTTAGTACTACAGAAACATAATTGAGTTTTATGAACCTAGAACATTGGAAGAAGCAATAAGGAAAGATAATTAGTGCTATGATAAAAACAAGAGAAAACCTGACTACCATAAGGGTTGGAAGGACAAAAAGAATGAGAATTCTGATCAGAGGAAGAAGGGTTCCAGACCTTCTAACTTTTGGAATCAACAAAAGCAGCCATCCCAAGCTACAAATAAGCCAACTAGAGTGATGGGAGAAAAGCCAAGAGATCCACAACAAAACATAGAGCCTCTCCAATGTTGGAAATGTGGAGGACCCCACATGTGCATGAATTTCCCACTTGAGGATGGGTATGTGAGGTAGGCTCATAACATTTAGGAAGCAAAAATCGTGGGTTAGGTTGCAAGGACTATCCCTAGGATTTATGTAGCACTAGCGGACCACTAGGCAGATCATCAGTTAAGGATGACTGAATTTGCATGTAAGATTGCTGAGCAATATGTGTTATATTTTTATCAATTAGATAATATTATCTTACTATCTTATCTAAGAGAATAACATGCATAGAAATCAATCACAAAAAACAATGGACAAAAATAATTTCCTTGGGGAAACCATAAAGGAGAAAACCCCGCAACTTCCTCAGAGATAGAATAAGCACCAATGGAAACAGTAAAACCCAAAGACAATAAGATGATCTCCAACAGCTGTTCTCTCTCTTATCCCAGCTTCTTCTCTCTCACTCATGCGCTACAATTGAGCGTGAGTGACTATGTGATAAATAGAGAGGCTCACTCTCTATTTATACTAATTCCCAACCTGAAAATAACTTACCAGGGCCAACTTCTCTAGGAGAGTCTAATAACCCTAGTGCCCCGAAACTGTGGGGACTTTGACCCCTGACCAACAAGGAGGGTTAACCTCTATGACTTTACATGACTTGTTTACATTACTGATTCTCCCAATAGGAACATCAAGGACTAATCAAATACAATATATAAGTGAATACATTCCGAAGTTACAAATACATGAACACTCCCTCTTAACTAGGAAGGTATTCTCTTGACACAATACATCAACATAAGTCTTATTCTCTGGATCATCATCAAAACTAGGCCATCATTGGATCATCATCAAAACTATATCATCACTGGATCATCATCAAAGCTGGATCATGACTGGATCATCATCATCATCACTGTTTCCGCTATCTCGCTCAACTGGTGCTATCTCTCAATTCTACTCATCACAGGAAGTTCTATAGAGCCAGCCCTTTTTCATGCTGGTTGTAGGTCTAGCCCCCATGTAGGTCTTCATCTTCTTCAACACTTATATCTGACCATGGGAGGAACACATCCAACATCCATGTCAGAAAGGCCCGCCCAACACTTAAATCTGACCATGGGAGGACCACATCCAGCATCCATGTCAGAAAGGCACGCCCAACACTCACATCTGACGATGGGAGGAACACATCCTGCATCCATGTCAGAAAGGCCCAGCACTCACATCTAACCATGAGAGGAACACATCCAACATTCATGTCAGAAAGGTTCTGCACTTACATTTGACCATGAGAGGAACCAATCCAAGATTCATGTTAGAAGGGATCTACACTTACATCTAACCATGAGAGGAACCAATCTAGCATTCATGTCAGAAGGGCTCTACACTTACATTTGACCATGAGAGGAACCAATCCAGGATTCATGTCAGAAGGGCTCTGCACTTACATTTGACCATGAGAGGAACCAATCCAGCATTCATGTCAGAAGGGATCTGCACTTACATTTGACCATGAGAGGAACCAATCCAACATTCATGTCAGAAGGGCTCTGCACTTACATCTGACCATGAGAGGAACCAGTCCAACATTCATGTTAGAAAGGATCTGTACTTACATATGACCATGGGAGGAACCAATCCTACTTCCATGTCAGAAGGGCTCACGGAATCATCACTTCCCTTTGGAGGGAACCTCGATCTAAAGAACACCAAGATTCTCCCCGAAGTACTCAAACTTCACTTTGGCTAATGGCTTGGTCAACACATCAACTCTCTAATCATCCATCACAACATACTAGAGCTTCATTGCTCCTCTCTGGACCATATCCCTAATATAGTGATATTTGATCTTGATATGCTTCGACTTGTCATGGAACACTGGGTTCTTCGACAACTTCACACAGCTCTATTTTTCACAATATATACAAGTAGCATCCAACTGGAGATCAAACAAATCAGATAGTATCTTCCTTAGCCACACTGCCTCACAACTAGTCGAACAAGCCGCGACATACTCTACCTCGACTGTACTTAGTGCCATGCAGGATTGCTTCCTACTAAACCAAGAGATCACACCTGATCCCATACTGAAGTAGCACCCCAAAGTGCTCTTCCTATCAATAGCACTTCCTGCCCAATCTAAATCAACATAACTTTGCAATTTAATCTTTTGATTCACCTTATACTTGATCCCATAATCAATTGTACCCTTTAGGTACCTTATAATATGCTTTGCAGCAATCAAGTGAACATGTATAGGGTCTGGCAGGAATTGGCTCAATGTGTTCACAACAAAGCAAATATCTGGTCTCGTATCCGTCAGGTACATTAAGGGCCCAATCATATGACGATACATCATAGCATCAACTAACTCTGATGAAGCATCACTCAATAGCTTCAGGTTCAATGCCATAGGTGTGGTCATGGCCTTGTAGTCCATCATCCTGAACCTCTTCAGGATCTCTACTGCATACTTCCCTTGTCCCAGGGAGATTCCATCTGCATTCTGCCACACCTCCATGCCTAGAAAGTAGTGCATCATACCCAAGTACTTCATCTCGAACTCAGCAGTAAGCTTCCTCTTTGTATCAACAATCAACCCATATACACCCGTTACAAACAGGTCATCTACATACAGTAGGAGTATCATTGGGTTCCCTTCTTCAACCTTGTAGTAAAGGTTGGAATATGATTTACTCTTGGTAAATCCCAAACTGGATAGGAAACCATCAATTTTGCTGTACCATGTCTTGGGTGCCTGTTTCAAACCATACATGGATTTCTTCAATTTACACACATGAGTCTCCCTGTCATGTGTCTCAAAACCGAGTGGCTACTCCACATACACTTCCTCTTCCACTACACCATTCAAGAAATCAGTCTTGACATCCATTTGGTGTATCTTCCATTTCATTACTGCAGCCAGGGAAAGTACCGATATGATGGAAGTGTATTTGGCTACAGGTGCAAAAGTATCTTCATAATCTATCCCTTCTTTATGGGAGAAGCCACGAGCCACAGATCTTGCTTTATATTTCTCTACGCTACCATATGCAGCATGCTTGATCTTGTAGATCCACTTGGAAGTCATGACAGACTTCCCCTCTGGTCTTGGGACAACATCCCAAACATCATTCTTCATGATAGACTGGTACTCCTCGATCATAACATCCTTCCATTGTTTCTTCTCTGTCGCTTCTTCATAGTTAGAAGGTTCTTTATCAATGAAGTCACACAATAGGGCTACATAACCAGAGCAGGACCTAGTTCTTTTCTTTTCTCTGTGTATTTCTTTTGGAGCCCCATATCTTTCTACACCTTGAATAGCCTCTCATACCCATGCCGGTTTCCCCTTATGAGGGTTCTTTTTTTGGGGTGGACATACAGGTTCATGGGGTTCTTCTATTTCTTGATATTCTTCTTGAGTTGCAAAATTCATAGTTGTATCTTGTATTTTGGGTACTTTTGTTTCTTCAGGGTCTTCAACAGGTCTCTTTCTGGATTTGTTGTAGGCTGAATCTCCATTAAATGTTATGTCCCTGATGATGTTGATCTTCTTGAATCCTGGGAAGTATATTCTATATGCCTTCAAGATTTCACTATATCCCACAAATATACCCTTCTTCCCTGAATGATCTAACTTTGTCATCTTTTCTTTCGGAATGTGTATGTACACTGGACGGCCAAATATTCTGAGATGACTAACTTCTGGTTTCCTGCCAGAGAAGAATTCTTCAGGTGTCTTGTTCTCGATTACTTTATGCAGAGTATGGTTTTGTACATACACAATTGTTCTATAATATTCTGCCCATAGAGTGCATAGGAAGATCTTGATCATGAAGCATTGCCCTTGTAGCTTCCATAATCGTTCTATTCTTCCTTTTTGCAACCCCATTATATTGTGAATTATATGGAGTGGTTAACTCTCTCTTAATCCCTAAATCTCTACATAATTCTTTGAATTCATTTGATGTGAATTCTTCACCATTGTCGGATCGAAAGGTCTTGATTTTCTTTTCTATGTGATTCTCGATCAAGGTCTTGAACTCTTTGAAATTGCTGAATACTTCATCCTTGTTTTTCATGAAGTATATCCATGTCTTCTCAGAAAAATCATCAATGAAAGAAACATAGTATACATACCCGCTTAATGAGCTGGATGGCATCGAACCCCATACATCAGAGTGAATGATTTCCAAGATTTCTTTTCCCTTGCTTTTGCTACTTGAAAATGTCTTCTTTGTGTTCTTTCCTTTCGCACATCCTTAGCAAACTCCTTCATGTTTTGCCCACATTTCTGGAAGTCCTTCAACAACTTTGCTTGCGAGTGGTAGTGCCCTATAGTGCACATGTGCAAGCCTTCTATGCCAAAGTTCATTTGGCTCTACTATGTCATGGACCAAAGCTTGTTCTGGTTGGCCCTTCTATTTGTATAATCCTCCCTCTTGCTCCCCAATCACTACTGCATCATCTATAGTCTTTCCCTTTGGCCACATAAGGACTTGGTTATGTACAAATGAAACCCTTATGCCTTTTGCATCTAATGCAGATATGGAGAGGAGATTCTTCTTTAGTCCTGGTACAAACAAGACATCCTTCATCTTCATAGACTTTCCAGAGTCTGGCTTGTCATGAGGATTCACCACTACCTTTTATGGGACATTGGTAGTCATCCCCAAGTTTTACCTTGTGAAGTGAATTATGTTTAGATAGTTTCACAAAAGATTCCTTGAATCCTGTCATGTGCTTGGAATCCCCACTGTCAATAAGACAATATTTGCTTCCATGTGTGACAGTTCCCGTGAGGGCAGAGATCAGAACATATTCTTCATCACTTGAAGAGTCTTCACTTTCTTGTTTGACTCTCTTCTTGGGAGGATCATCATCCTTTGCAGTGTGAGCATGATGTCTTCTTTTGTAGTTCTTCTTCTTTTGAGAACCATTCTTATTCATAGGACAATTTATAGCAAAGTGTCCTCTTTCATCACATGTATAGCATCTGAGTTTGGATAGATCCTTCCTTGATCTTACATAGTTATATTTTTGGTGAGAATGCTTACCTTGGTGATGATGATTGTCCCTTTTTCTTTTCTTGGAGTGTACTGTGAGATATTGATCTTCATTTCCCATCTTTTCTTCTCGAGCTACTATTCGATCTTCTTCTTGTGAGCATTCTTCCCACAACCTACTAAACTTGATTAGCTTCTTTCTAGAACAGATTCCTTGGATGAAAGAATCCCATGACCTAGGGAGACCATTCAAGGTGGTCATCACAATTTCTGCATTCTCTACTTCTTCATCCACTGCTTCAAGTTGTTCCTTGATTTGAGAGACCCTTGTGAAGTATGACTGTATGGTCTCTTCATTCTGGATCTTTACATTCTTTAACTAGTTCCTCAAAGTCATCTTCTGATTCATGTTCTTCCCTTCAAGTAGCTTGGTCAAGGCATCAAACATTTCTTTAGGTGTATTTGGGGAGGACACTTGTGGTATGAGGTGATCCTTGATTGAATCAACAATAATCCTCTTATCCATGACCAATTTTCTTTTGTGTAAGGCCTTATCCCCATCTCCCTCTAGAATTGGAACCTCTCCACTGATGTAGGAGTCTAATTCATTTTCTTCAAGAACTAGGGAGATCCTATACTTCCATGCTCGGAAGTTATCAGCTCCCTCAATCCTTTCATCAATATTGGTGTGATAAAACATATTAACTGAGAACCTCAAATGGAAATACAAAATATTTAGATATTACCAGTTTGAGAAGCTGAAAACTGGATCTGGAGCTGATCTTCTGCAGTGCTGGTTTTCTAGTTCTAGGACAGATTAGGGTTTCATTTCCTGGAGTTCTACCCAACCAAAAACCTTGATTTTTGTCTTTAAACTTCAATTTTGAGGAGGAGAGAAATCCTAGCCTGGGATCACTCAAAAATTCCTCTTTACTAAAAAGCCCTAATTTCCTGATGTAGTGGTAGGTCAAAAATTGAAAGTGCTCAGAATCAGATTCTGCTTCGACAGAAAGATGCGCCCTTCAAAGGAGGTTCATCCTAGCCTCCTTTTTCAGATGGAATGTGGAGAGAGACTCAAAAAGTAAGAATCCCTAGCTTTCGTATCTACACAGTGTCTTCTTCTCAGGTTAGCTCTGATACCATGTTAGATTTTTATCAATTAGTCAGTATTATCTTAGGATCTTATCTGAGAGAATAACATGCACAACAATCAACCACAAGAGACAATGGACACAAATATTTTCCTCGGGGAAACCATAAAGGAGAAAACCCCACAACTTCCTCAGAGATAGAATAAGCACCAATGTCAACAGTAAAACCCAAATACAATAAGATGATCTCCAACAACTGTTCTCTCTCTTATCCTAGCTTCTTCTCTCTCACTCATGCACTACAACTGAGTGTGAGTGACTGTGTGATAAAAAGAGAGGCTCACTCTCTATTTATACTAATTCCATACTTGATAATAACTTACCAGGGCCGAATTCTCTAGGAGAGTCTAATAACCCTAGTTCCCCGAAACTGTGGGGACTTTGACCCCTGATCAACTAGGAGGGTTAACCTCTATGACTTTACATGACTTGTTTACATTACTGATTATCCTGATAGGAACATCAAGGACTAATCAAATACAATATACAAGTGAATACATTCCGAAGTTACAAATACATCAACAATCTGTTTCTATTTTAATTGACTCTGGATCTACTCATAGTTACATTACTCCTAGAGTAGTTGAGATTTGTGCTTTTAAGAAGTTAAAGCATAGAAAGTCATGGTTAGTTCAGCTAGCCACTGGGGCTAAGAGAAAGGTCAGTGAAGTGGTAGAAAAGTGTCCATTGGTTATGGATGGATTGGTCAGTTATGCAGATCTGAATGTTCTAGCACTTGGTTCCTATGATATCCTCATTAGAATGGATTGGTTGGAAGAACACCGAGTAAAGGTTGATTGTTACAACAAGACTTTTGAGTGCATAGATGAAGAAGGAAACTTAAGGGTTGTAAGAGGGATTCCAAAGGTGATTTCTATTAGGCATATTTCAGCCATGCAACTGAAGAAATTTTGTAGGAAAGGTTGTAGAGTGTACGCAGCCCATGTGTTGGAGGCAACAGAGAATGAAACTCCTATGTTGGAGGACTTTCATGTGTTGCAGGAATTCAGGGATGTTTTTCCTGATGAAATTCCATGGCTTCCTCCAAAGAGGAACATTGATTTCACAATTGAACTTATTCTAGGAGTAGCACTAGTGTCCAAGACACACTAGAGGATGAGTACACCATAAATGCTAGAGCTAAAGATGCAGCTACAAGATTTGTTGGAAAGGAAGTATATCAGGTCGAGTGTGTCTCCTTGGGGAGCACCAGTTCTGCTTGTGAAGAAGAAAGATGGTACACTCAGGTTGTGTATTGATTACAGGTAGCTGAACAAAGTCATTGTGAAGAATAGATACCCCTTGCCTAGGATTGATGACCTCTTTGATCAATTGAGAGGAGAAAAGGTATTTTCCAAGATTGACTTGAGGTTTGGTTACCAAAGGTAAGAATCAAGGATGAAGACATTCATAAGACAACATTTAGAACAAGGTATGGACATTATGAGCTTGTAGTGGTACCATTTGGTCTCACAAATGCACCAGCTACATTTATGTGCCTTATGAATAGTGTTGTTAGCAGGTACTTGGACAAGTTCATTCTTGTTTTCCTTAATGGAATTCTTATTTATTCTAAGAATGAGGAAGAGCATGAAGAACATCTAAGATTGGCATTTCAATTACTCAAGGAGAATAATTTGTATGTGAAGTTGAGAAAGCGTGACTTCTATAAAGAAAGGATTCACTATTTGGGTCACATTATATTATATGAGGGTATATATGTAGACCCTGATAAAATTGACGCCATTATGAATTGGCATACTCCAAGGAATGTGACAGATGTAAGGTATTTTATGGGACTTGTGAGATATTACAGGAGATTCATTGAGGGATTCTCTAAGGTTTCTCATTCAATCACTTCTTTGCAAAAGAAGGGGATAAATTTTGAATGGACCCCAAGGTGTGAAGAAAGCTTCCAGCAGTTGAAGAATATTCTCGCAAGTGCACCAGTTTTGAAAATTGCAGACCCATAAAAAGATTTTGTGGTGTGTACTGATGCATGTGGTCAAGGACTTGGGGGATTTCTTATGCAAGACAAACACGTGGTATTATATGAGTCAAGAAAGTTTAAGGATCATGAGAAGAACTATACCACTCATGATTTAGAACTTGCAGCCATAGCACATGCTCTCAAGATGTGGAGGAATTACTTAATGAGTAGAAAATTTGAGTCAAGGACAGGCCACTGTGGTTTGAAATATTTGTTTGATCAACCTACTCTAAATGCTAGACAAGCTAGATGGCTGGAGTTTTTATGTGAGTTTGATTTTGATATCAAACACATAAAAGGAAAGGAAAACAAAGTGGTTGATGCACTCAGCAGGAAAGTGCATGAAATGCACTTGGCATCTCTTAGTATTTGCCAGTCAGATTTGAGACAGCATATTGTTAATCATGATGCTTAAGATGAAATGTATGTGCAGATAAGAGACAAATTGCAACAATAAAATCTTGAGAAGAGGTATGAAAGATATAAATTGGAAGAAGAGGGGATTCTTACTTATAAAAACATAATTTATATTTCAAATGCAGCAGATTTGAGGAGAGTTGTTATAGATGAAATCCATCAATCTCCATATTATGGTCACCCAGGCTATGAGAAGACAATCGCAGCAACCAGAAAGCAGTACTTTTGGCCAGGAATGAACAAGGACATTGCTGAGTATATTTCAAGGTGCATGAAATGTCAATAGGTGAAGGTTGAGCATCAACACCCAACAGGTTTTTTGTAGCCTTTTCCAGTTCCAGAATGGAAATGGGAAGTTGTTTCCATGGATTTTATTACAGGATTTCCAATGAATTGGAGGCAACATGATTCCATCATGGTTTTGGTTGAAAACTTGACAAAGGCAACACATTTTATACCAGTCAAGTCCACACATAAGACTGGTGATATTAAAAAAATATTCATGAAGGATATTTTTAGATTGCATGGATTGCCTAATGCAATAATCTGTGACAAAGATCCTAAGTTCACTTCCAATTTTTGGAAGGATTTGTTTGCAGATTTGGGTACCAAGTTGAAATTCATCACTGCCTACCATCCTCAAACTGATGGTCAGATATAGAGAGTGAATCAAGTGATTGAAGACATGCTTCGCATGTATGTGATGGACAAACCGTCCAAGTGGGAGGATTATCTACACTTGGTAGAGTTTGCCTATAATAATGGACATCAAGCATCCTTGGGGACGAGTCCTTATGAAGTTTTGTATGGGATAAGGTGTAGGACACCTGTGACATATTGGGATAATCATGCGAACATGATTGTGCTTGGTCTAGAATTTCTCAAGGAATGGAGCAAGAGGTTGCAAATATTAAGAAGAATCCAAAAGTAGCCTAAGACAGACATAAAATCTATGTTGATAAGCATAGGGTGGACAGAGAGTTCAATGTTGGGGATCATATTTACCTTAGAGTTATTAAATTGAGCACATAGATGTATGGATCGACACACAACTCACAAAATAGATCACACAATTTACTCAGTAATTGAAGAATGAAACAATGCAAAAATGGCTTGCAACTGTGAATGCTTTCATTAATGAAAAGTAATTAGATAATAATTACAATGAAGTACAATGGCTAAATAGCCACATGCAATTCGAATTGATTAGACACTACTTGAATGAATGGTTAACTAACCTTGTCTAAATCATTATCGAAGGAATGAATGGCTAACAGACCTTGTATAAATCATTATCGAAGTTCATCGTAGTTCTAAATCACAACTCAAGTGTCTAATTCAGTGTTAACTAAGCCTAACTGACTAAGGTAGGTGAGAAATGCACCTCTCCTGCATGCAACCATGCAAACCTAGTGCTAACTGAATGTAGAGGACTAGAACTGAATGTAATTGACTCCTAACTGAGCTTGACTAGTCACCAACTCAACTCAACTAACCTTGGTTGGTATCGACACTCCCAATGGCTCCTAATTTGTAGGGATTGATCTAGGAGGCTCCTAAACTGATGCATGTAAGTGAAATTAGTGGCAATATGCCTCAATTAGTGTTCCCCACACTTTAGTAACTAGAACATGTGCCCCAATTAGGCCAAGTGGACCCAATGGTGCTAGTGACTAAAAATAGACTAGAAGGACTCCCAATTCAGACATGAATCTTGATTTATAAATATGACCAAATTAGATGAGGGAGGATTAATAATCCTAAGACCCCCCATGAATGCTAACTTGGAAAATATATGGGCCCTGCAACTAAGACCATAGGTCACCCATTACATCAAGTAAAGTAAAGTAACTGCTCAATACAATGAGTTGGGGAAAAAACCACATGGGAAAAAATCCCCCCTATAACTAAGCAGATAGAATCAGGATTCAAGTTTGAAAAACTTGAAAATGTGTTGCTGCAATATCTGTGATGTAGCTAAGCAGCATGCATGATGTTCTGTGCATAGGTATCCTGGGGCCTAGCATGTAGACTTCTCCATCTTCTCCCAAAATGATGATGGAAGGAAGGAGGAATGTAACCTTTGTCTATTGCTGAATAAAGAGGTGTATGATCAGCTCTATTCTTCTGAATGTAGTGAGACTGTGCCTTTTCCATGTAGCATCTTACAGGGAGTCTATTTCATCTCTCTGAAGGAGGTGAGATTGCATGAAATAGTGCAAGGGTATTTCCATTCTGAGTGTCAGATGGATTTCCAGTTATCTTCCTAGCTTCCAGTTTGGAAGGAGGGACTGGATATGGATTTGAATCACCCTGAATCTCAATCTCATAAATTTATACAGCTGGATCTACAATACTGGTGGAAACTACAAAAGATGTAGATGAAATGTTTTTACCTTCCATTGCAAGTGGTTGGTGAGAGTGCACTGGTTCTGAATATGGCATGAAGTGTGAGAACTCATATGCCTTGGAGGTATGATTTGCAACACCCTTTGCTATGATGTTCCTAGTAGAGATATCTGTGATATACACTAAGTCAGGACCAAATATGACTCACTTTGGAGAGCGAGTATGAGTCATCTGGTATTCAGATAACATGTTTGTAGCTAGGGAGGGAACATAAAGCACATATTTGAACTTTCCATGTTCAAGCTTGATAGAGCCCTTCCCTTTGGCTTAAAATTTACTACTATTACCCATATGAATACTAGGACCATCAAAATTCTGCAAGGAAGAGAATGATTCTATGGATGCAACCATATGATTGGAAGCTCCAAAATCAATGAGGAAGGCATGTGCTGTGGAGCAGCTAGCCTTCAGTGCATGGCATGTCTCTTCATATTCTTCAGTTTCTTCCTTATTGTTAGCCTTGCTTGTGCTAGCAGGTACAATAATGTTATTCTTCTTTAGAAGAAGATCCATCTCATCTATTATTCTTCTCATACAAGTGCTTTCTGGATGAAAGCCCCTTCCACACTAAGAACAAAGTGTCTTTCCTTTTCCATTCTTCTTGCTTCTCTTCGAACCTGAAGGCTCTTTTGACTGCTCTTTCTCTACAGGAGACTCATCCTTTTGCTTCCCTTTGTCGTTCACTACCTTAGGTCCTCCTGCAACAAGTGCTTGATCTATGGAAGATCGAATGATCCCCATTTGGATCAACTTGTCATGCTTATGAGTGAGAGATTCAATGAAAGAGTTAAGAGTAGGCATCTTCCAGTTTGGAGTAAAGAGATTCACATAATGAAATGTTGATACAAATACTGATAAGTCTGCACCAAGATTTGAGAGAACGGTAAGGATGAGTTGATCATCCTCCTTCTCAACCTTGCACAACATTAATTGGAACACTAGATTCTTGAATTTTGTGAAGAAGTCATTGAGTGTTTCAAAATTGGCTGGATGAAGAGAAATCAACTCATTCTTGAGCAGATAGACCCTAAGATCGTCCTTCTTATCAAATAAGGAGGCAACCTTATCCCAAACCTCCTTGGGAGTCTTCAATCCATTGATGTGGAAGAAAAGATCTCGAGAGATTGAGAGGCACAAGCATTCGTAGGCTTCATTAAGCCTATTCCAATACTTTTCTTTGTCAACATAATGAATTGGATCTTGATTTGCCTCCATTGTGAGTCTAAAGAGTCTTTTGGAGCGTAGCTACATCTCCATGTCCTCCTTCCATTGGTGATAGTTGAAAGGAGTGAGGAGCTCCATTGGAGGGGCCATCTAGAATGCACTGGAGAAGACTGAGCTGCTGTAGCGAATGTTGTGAAGGAGACTGAGCTGCTTGTAGCGAATGCAGTGAAGAGGAATGATAAACCTGTAAATCACACAATCAAACAGATAAAATAAGGTCTACAGTCTGCACTTTTGGAATTTCCTTCACACCCAACATAGTTGATCAAGAAAGCTTGATCAACAATTCCTTAACTTGGGATATTAAGTAGTAAATTCTCTGCTTCTGGTGCAGTACTGGAAGGAGCAATTTTGCTCAAAAAATTTGATCCAAGTAAGGATCTATAGAAGGAGAAGTGGCTTGTCCTACCGAGGCTCTAATACCGTATTAAATTGAGCACATATATCTATGGATCAACACAACTCACAAAATAGATCACACAACTTACGCAGTAATTGAAGAATGAAACAGTGCAAAGATGGCTTGTAATTGCGAATTCTTTCATTAATAAAAAGTAATTAGATAATAATTACAATGAAGTACAATGGCTAAATATCCACATGCAATTTGAATCCATGTGAGGAAATTCGAATTGACTAGACTCTACTTGACTGAATGGTTAACTAACCTTGTCTAAATCATTATCGGAGGATTGAATGGTTAACTGACCTTGTCTAAATCATTATCGGAGTTATAAATCACAAATCAAGTGTCTAATTCAGTGTTAACTAAGACTAATTGATTGAGGTATGTGAGAAATATGCCTCTCCTGCATGCAGCCATGTAAACCTAGCGCTAACTGAATGTAGAGGGCTAGACCTGAATGTAATTGACTCCTAATTGAGCTTGACTAGTCACCAACTCAACTCAACTGGCCTTGGTTGGTATTGGCACTCCCAGTAGCTCCTAACTTGTATGGATTGACCTAGGAGGCTCCTAAACTGATGCATGCAAGTGAAATCAGTGGCATTAGGCCTCAATTAGTGTTCCCGACACTTTAGTAACTGGAACATGTGCCCCAATTAGGCCAAGTGGACCCAATGGTGCTAATGACTAAAAATAGATTGGAAGGACTCCCAATTTAGACATGAATCCCGATTTAGACATATGACCAAGTTGGACAAGGGAGGATTAATAATCCTAACAAGGGTGAGGGAAAGGAAGAGTTCCTTGAATCTTGGAAGTTGTGCCAAGTTGTCACCTAGATATTGTGGGCCGTTTGAAGTTCTTGAGTGAATAGGTCCAATTGCATATAGACTTGCATTGCTTGCTATCACTAGAGCTCATAATGTTTTTCATGTTTCTTTGCTTAAGAAATATGTACATGATCCTAACCATGTGATTGATTGGGATTTGATCCAGGTGGAACCCGAGGGAGAGTTCCAAACCGAGCCATTGCGCATCCTTGATAGGAAGGTCACCATGCTCCAGAATTGAGCCATAGGACAATTAAAGGTGCAATGGGATTACTACGATCTTGAGGAGGCTACTTGGAAGCTGGAGGATATCATGCGATTGTCACATCCATTTTTTTTCAAGTTTGCAGAGCACTGAGGTGGTGCCAGTGTAGCAGTTTTGTTCAATTTTATTAAGCACTGAGGGCATTGCTGTTGTAGGGGGAGGGGATTGTAATACCCCAGTTTTGACCCCATGGTATTAATATTGTACATCATGTATATATTGTATTGATATCATTGCATGGAGCTCAAGGCCAAGGCTTTGCCATTGATCTGGTGTCTTGTGCATAGGTGATCAAGGTTGATACCTATGGGTTTGGTGCTTAGTCAAGCACAAAGCATTTTGAATATCATTTAAATGTACAATTTAATAAAATACCACAACTAGCTATGGAATTACAATGTGAAAGAGATGGGGGCATGATTCCACAAGGGATAGGGAGGGGAGTTAGTCAAAATCCTGAGCTAATAGGGTGTGACCAGGTGTCAATGGGGAAACCCATGTACCCTCAACTACCTTTTCGTTCTATGTCCTCAATCATCAATTTCTTCCAGAAGTTGGTTGAGGCAGTTAATGCCTTGGGAAGAGCAAGGCACGACAATATGATTGCTTGTCTGAGCAAGCCTACAAGTCTGTAGTTTGGGAGGCCGTGTACTTGCTTCTAGAGCAAGAAATCATAGGAATGCATTCTCGTTCCCTCATCCATGATTCACGCTGAACGTTAGGGGAATATTTTAGAGCCTGTGGGAGAGAGTCATGTTTCTATTCATGCGCATTATGCGTTCATCCTACTCGCAGAACCGTTTTTGGTTTGGGGCTGTTCATCGGTTGTTTACCATCCTCAGTCGCGCAGAGGTTCGATGGTCTCCTTGTTTTGCTGAGTGAATGAGCAGTGTATATCACTCAATTTTATGAGTAAGTGTGGTCGTCTGTGGTTTTCCCAGTGTTGTTGTGCAATGGTCTCCTCTATCATAGAGTGAGTGCAAGGTTGTTTTATTGTGTTACAATGTGGGTTACTGTGTTGTGCACCCTGGTTTGGGTCTGAACTGTATGCAAGAATTAGGAGTGGAAGAGACATGGAATGTGCTTGATAAACTTAGCGCAGAACCTCACAATAAGATAAGAGTGGCTGGTGAATCTGCTCTGCACATCCTGAAGAGCACTAGAAGGGAAGGGGTATCCCGAGGGAGTGTGGAGCAGAGAAGGGGACACTTCCTTGTGTTGGGTGTGTAGGAAACGTGGATTCTAGGTTAGATAGATCTTGTGAGGGTTTACTTAGCTCTGTGGATGATATCACTAGCTTAGAAGTTCTTCTTGTCCACTACCTTAGCAGCCTGAAAAACCCAACTTGAATGATGGCTTGGTTGGTAGCCTGATAAACCCATATGCTGGATTGGCTGGTTCTTAAACTGATTCCTGGCTTGATTGTGAACAATATGATAATCTCAACAGTGTTTTTCTTGTAATCCTGCAACCTAATAAACCCAAATTGGTGTTGGTTTGGTTGGACAGTTTGAGAAACCCAATTGAAGGTTGGCTTGTGTGGTTTGGTTTGGCTGTGTGTAAGTTTGTTGTTCCCTAGTTCCTCGAGGAAATCATGCCCAGCTCGGACGTGGCAGTGTGTTGAGAGATTAATGAACACACTGGCCTATGGTTGGGTGGAACGTAACAATGACATAGTTAGTTGTGGGTCAACTTAATCATTAAGATAAGTATTCTCTGTCCTTCTTGGTTATGCAATGTATTTGCCTATGAATTTCTATGTTCATGTTAAATGCTTGTTGATGATCAAGTAGAGGTTTACTTATGTATGAATGTCCTTGTATTTGCTTGTTATGACTTGTATAATTTATGAAATTTACTTTGGTACATGCCTTGTGTTTTTGTGATGCAATTGCCTAAGTTCATGGAGGATAGAATCCTGTTACAGGGTCGAAAATGAAGCTAAGATAAGAATCGTTGAGTTTCCGCCATTTGGAATCCTCCTGTGGAAAGCAGAAGGCGGAAACCGGAAGAAGAAAATTTGAACATGGCAGAATCATTGTGTTTCCGCACCCTTGGATCTGCTTGCGGAAGGCAGAAGATGGGAGGTGGAAAGGGCAGTTGAACATAAGATAGAGTGTGTGTTTTCTGAGTTTTGAAGTCCAAGGTCAGAAGGAGGAAGTCATAAGTGCATAAGAGTTCTAAGGCAAAAATATAACTTTCCGATTTCTGAGTTCCAAGGTGTTGAAGGCGGAAAGTGGAAGTGCGAAAGGCGGACGAGCCGTTAAATGTTCCGTTGCACATTGAGTTCCGAGGTGCGGAAGGAGGAAGAGTGTCTGAATGTTCCATCACACATTGAGTTTTCAATTTCCTAGTTTCAAGGTGTGGAAGGAGGAAATCTAAAGTGCGGAAGGTGGAAGGTGGAAGGATGACAATTCACTTTGTTGAACCTTTGAGTTTTCGGCTCCCGAGTTTCGAGGTCGACAAGGCAGGGAGCGGGAGTGCAGAAGGGACAGGTCCAGTGCGGAAGTGATTATTTCGGTCACATAATGGATATGTAAATGGTGGAACGACTGTTACAGTGATGTACATGGGTTCTTAATCCTAAGAATGATTGTGGGAGAGTGAGTTAACATCCATGCCCGGTGTTTGAAAAGAGAAAAAGTGTTATTGAGGATTTTTTTTTAATTTATCTGTATATGGGGTATGGGGATGTTACAGGAGTGGTCCTAGATTTGAAGCTAAGGATGCTTTATGATGAGTTCTTACAAAAGACATGTCTTGCATTTACGTGTGGACGAGATCTGCAGTTGCAGACGATACTCTTGTATGGAGAGTATGCCTACATGCACATGTAGATGTCGTAGTATAACACTCACTTGGAGTGGTCCTAGCTCTAACAGGTTTAGGATGGTCTAAGAGGAGTCCTTGCAGATAATGTGGTCCTGCATTCATTTGCAAATGATTCAACTGGTCGATACTACGACCCTCCTCATTAAGGGGGAGTAGGATGATGAGGATTAAATCATCCTTGGACCTATGTCCTAAAGTGATAGGGATTGATCATCGTGCAAAGAGATCATGTGTACTACATGTAGTGCTGTGACAAAGTATTGAGAATATCAAAGTGTTGTGACAAAGGATAGAGAAGATCAAAGTGTTGCTACAAAGGATCGAGAAGATTGAAGTGCTGCTGCAAAGGATTGAGAATATCGAAGTGTGGCTGCAAAGGATTGAGAAGACCGAAGTGCTATTGCAAAGGATCGAGAAGATCGAAGTGGTGCTACAAAGGATCAAGAATATCAAAGTGCTACTACAAAGGATCAAGAAGATCGAAGTGCTATTACAAAGGATCAAGAAGATTGAAGTGCTGATACAAGGGATCACAAGATCAAAGTGTTGTTGCAAAGGATCAAGTGATCGAGTGCAACAGAAGATAAAGATTCAGTGTTGTAGAAGATGATCTTCTAGTACTAAAGACATTGAAGAGTAACTGTTCTAATTACTGATGATTGTTGAAAACTTCGTATGACGTATAGATGTATCACCTTGATGATGTTGCAGATTCTCTCTCTCTTATTACTCCTATAATTTATGATGATGTTTTCAGTAGAATACCCTTCTCGTTAAGGGGGAGTGTTGAAATATTATAAAATTCAAAGAATATTCTAAATGTATTTTACTGATGTACTCTAAGGGAGATGTATTATTCCTTCGTCGAGATGTTATTATTGTATTTTTTCATCACAGAGTCATGAGGTAAAGCTTCCATTGTAAGTCAGGTCAATAGTACCCTAATGAATATAATATAATATTGTTTTGAGTCTTCCTAGGTGAAGTTGGTCCAGCCAGTTAAGTGGGAATGACTTGTTAGGTTAAAAGTAAAGTGACAAAAATAATATAAATGGAGGAGACGTGTTCCTCATTTGAACACACACTCACTTGTGTATAGCGCATAAGAGAGAGAGAGAGAGAGAGAGAGAGAGAGAGAGAGAGAGAGAGAGAGATTTGCTGGGTGAAGGTGCACCTATCTGGGGTCTTGTCTTGTACTTTTGATACATCTTATACATAGGAATTTTTACTAGGTTTTCTTCCCCATGAGGGTTTCCCAGGATAAATCTTTATGTTCTTTTGTGTGGCTGTGCTTGTCTATCTTTCAGTGATCCTTTTGCTTATGGTTATGTTGTTATGATGTTAAATGTTATTAGATATGGTATAACCATTAAAAACTTAACAGTGCAATCACTGTTTTTTTTTGAAAGGAATTGACAAAGGAGGTCTTAGTCTCCTTCTTTTATAAGAACCTGTGTCAACCCTCCTCTTTATTTTGTTAGTATATTTTATCAGACGCATATGCTTTGTAAGTCGTCCCATCAGTATGTTGTATTATCCCACATTCATGGGGAGTAAGTAATAGTTGTTAAGTTGTCTAGTTATTATGTTGCATTATCCCACATTCATGGGGGGTAATAGTTGTTTAGATTAGACTTAGTATATAAGTATGTGCTGAGGTTAATGAAAGCATCGGAGAGTTATTTTGTATTGAGCTTGTTCAAAGGAGGTTGCCCCCTTGAAGTGGCCCGTGATCAATAAAATCTCTTTTGTGCTCCAATATTTCTGTTATATCGTGCATTTTGATTGTTTATTGCAGGAAGTTCTTCACATCTAGTATCAGAGCACTTTCCTTGGCACAAGTGGGAATTTTTTTTTTCTTTTCAAAAAAAAAAGAGAGCAAAATTGGGCGGCGAATTTTAGATCAATTTCTGAAAATTTCTGCATATAATCAAAAGAAACAAGTTACATATTTGAATCTCTCTTTGAAAAATACGCAGTTTCAAAAATAAAATCATCTCATTTGGAGTTATAAAAGTGGAGATATCACGGATTTGAAATCAACATTTTTTCAGAATTTTGGTGACGGCTGCGGAAATTGCAGAGCGAAAATATTTTGATCGGGTGCCCAAATTTCTAGTCCGACTTCATGGGTAGAAGCAGAGTGGTTGTTCCAATTCCAAAAAAAGGCTATAATAGGGATTCTGATTAATATAGACTAGGTTATGCTCATTTTAAAAGTTTTCGTCTTAAAACCCTAGCTCTAATTACGGGTTTTTGAGCATTGGGTGGAATTTCTGCCACATTTTTTCTGGCACTGTGATTATTGCAGTAGTTCTTCTTCTTGTAGCATTATTTTTTATTCGGATCAGGGAATAAACCCTATCTGCTTAACTGTGGGAAGTACTTGGGCATAGCCCTAAAGCTCATTGTGAGGAGTAGCACAGGAACCCCGAAGTAGCTGGCCATTGAGAGGACCTGCCAAGAGAAAAGGGCAACAACCCCCACTAGATTGACTAGATTCCCATCAGTGAGGAAAACCAAAGAGCTATCATTTTTGGCCAAGAGGTTAGCAGTTTTACCTGTGCCATGAAGTGAGGGGTACTGCCCCAATACTCAAGCCTGAGACAGCCTTGGTGGCCGAGTGACTACCTTTGAACCCTTAGGAAGCTGAATATACTTGGGGTCTATATCTATTTACAATTGATAACACACATAATTCCAAACTTGTCACAAATCATTTACTCCAATTCAAGTTGATAAAGCACAACTTTCTAGCACTGCCACAGATCATTTCTCCAGGGAAAAAAATAAAAATAAATAATTGTTTTTCAGCCATATATTCATTGATTTAGCTCCATTTCCCTTGAAAATTCACTGTAACCCCTATCATTCCATTCTACATATTTCATTCATTGAGGACCCTATCCCAAGTCCACTTCCCGAAGCCCGAAATTCCATCTCCTTTTTTCACCCCTCTTCTGAACTTCACATTTTTTGTTTCCTTGTCCCTCAGAAAATGTCCATAACCTAGTTACCCACTCGTGTTTTTCCCAACTCAAAGTTTTCCTTTTCTAAAACCCTCTTTGTTTTTGTTTTTCCACCCATTTCCGATAAAAAAAAACTTGCTTATGGTTGTCACCCGCGCAGGAGCAAATAGATAAATGGAAGAAGAACTTGTCACCTCAAGACCAAACTCGAAGATTTGGAACAAAGATTTCTTGACCTCCATCTTCAGTATTCAGCCATGAGCAATCGGCAACAGCCCGAGTCTTCTGCCGACACTGCATTCTCTGCTTCTAGCAACTTTTATGGGCTGAAGATTGAATTCCCTCGCTTCAATGGTGATGATCCAAGTGGATGTATACACAAGGTAGAACAATACTTTAATATGCATAACAATTATGATGTCACCAAAGTCCCACTTGCATCATTTCATTTGGAACGTGAAGCCCTTAAATGGTTCTGTTGGTACATCAAGGATCATGAAGAGCCCCAATGGACAGATTTTGTCCAACTCCTTTTGCATCTATTTGGCCCTAGTGGTTTTGATGAATTCACAGGAGCACTCACCAAACTTCGCCAGACTGGCACTGTGAGAGAGTATCAGACAAAATTTGAGAAATTAGTTAAGCACATAGAAGGATTTTCTGATGCATTCTATAGGAGTTGTTTTATCAATGGTCTTAAGGATACAATTCGATCTAAGGTTAACATGTTCTGTCCCAACACAATGATGGAAATCCTAGGGTTGGATAAGTTGACAGAGGACAAGATTAGGGCTCAGCAATGCCGCAAATCCACTTTTGTTCCATTCAGTAATATGGTTTCCCAAAGATGTCCAATCCCTCCAACTCCTAGACCCACTCCTATCAAGCATTTATTTGAAGCCAAGATGCGGGCATGTAGGGAAAAAGGACTTTGTTATAATTGTGATGGGAAATTCACCCGGGGACATCAATGCACTGAACAAAAGCCCTATCTCTTGGATGTGGTTCCTCCGCCTGCACTTGAAATTTGTGAAGCTGGTCAGGATCTAGTAGACGATCAGGTCGACATTCAGCAGCCGCCTGTTGACCCTCATTCTCATGATGAACACCTAGAGATATCTCTCCATGCATTAGCCAAAGTCACCGCCCCACAAACCATACAGGTCAAGGGTTTCTTCAAGAATATTCCTCTTACAATACTCATTGATTCTGGTAGCACTCATAACTTCATTGACCCTCAGATTGCCAAACAAGCTGATAGTTTTGTCCATCCTTGCTCCATCTTTCAAGTCATGGTTGCCAATGGGAGCACCTTACCTTGCAAAGGAAAGTGTCGAAATGTGTGTATCTCTATTGGAGATTATAAATTGTGCTCTAACATGTTTGTCATGCCTCTAGGAGGATGTGATGTGATTTTGGGAACTCAATGGTTACGCACACTTGGACCCATCTTATCGGATTTTGCTGAACTATGGCTGCAATTTTCAATCAATGGGAACAAACACACATTCAATGGCTTACAACCAAGTTCTCTCAGCATCATTAGTTCCCATTGCATGGAAAATATCCTTAAGATGAATTCACATGGTGTCATCACTCAGCTCCATTTCATTCAGATGCAACCTTCAGCAGTCTCAACTACTCCCTTGGATCTTTCATTCCGATGCACCCTTCAGATGCCTGATTTTTCCAAGCTCTTCACTCTTGAGAGTGATGCTTACGACAATGGAATTGGAGTTGTGCTCTTTCAATATGAACATCCCATTTCATTCATCAACAAATCCCTTTCTGGAAATAATTTATCCACCTCTACATATGAGAAGGAAATGATGACTATTTTGCACACAATACAAAAGTGGTGGCCATCCCTCTTAGAGAATCCTTTCGGCATCAAGACAGATCACCAGAGTTTGAAATTTTTCCTAGAACAATGGGTCTCATCCCCAACACAACATAAATGGGTTAGCAAACTCAGGGATTATGACTATAAGAAGGCTCAGGACAATCTTTTGGTGGATGCTCTTTTCCACACATTTGATGCCCATATTTATCTTTCAGTTGTTTCTCTTCCTATTCCAACTTGGTTACACTATGTTCAACAAGGCTATGTCAATGAATCATTATCTGAAATCATCTAACCGTTGTCTAGTAACCCTTCTGTGGTACCGCATTTCTCTTGGGATGGCTCTTCTCTGAGATACAAGGGTCGTCTGGTGCTTCCCCAGAGCACATATATTAAACATGCAGTCTTTTATGAACTCCATGCTTCTCCATCGACAGGGCACTCTAGGTTCATGAAAACATATGAGAGGGCACGATGTCACTTCTTTTGGAAGGGAATGAAACAAGAAATTCAACAGATGGTTTCTGAATGTGCTCCTTATCAGTGCAACCAAGGTGAAACTACACTCCTTTCCAGATTGCTCGAACCTTTGCCCATCCCGACAAGGATTTGGACATATAATTCGATGGATTTCATTCAAGGGCTCGCTAAATATGGAGGGAAGACCGTAATCTTGGTTGTGGTTGATCGGCTCTCCAAATATCATCATTTTTGTGCTCTCATACCTCCATATACCACCTCCTCAATCGCACAAATTTTCATGGAAAAGATATTCCTTCTTCATGGAATCCCATCTTTTATTGTCTCAGACCACAATGCACCTTTCATAAGTCATTTTCTCCTTACCAACACCAAACTGAATAAGTTCAATTTATGACCCACCAATAGATGGTCCGAATGAAGTCATCAACAACTATTGGGAAACTTATCTTCGTTGTTTCACATCTGAAGAACAACATCTGTGGGAAAAGTGGCTCCCTCTCACTGAATGGTGGTACAATACTTCCTACCATACTGCATCTCAAATGACTCCTTATGAAGCAGTTTATGGTCACACACCTCCAGTACTCCTTCCATACACCCCCAATAGTTCACCAGTTCAGGCCATTGACATGGTTCTTCGAAACCGACATTAGATTCTTCACCTTCTACAGGACAATCTTCACATGGCCAGAACCCGCATGAAACACTAGGCCGATCGACACCATTCTGAGCGCACTTTTTAAGTCGGTGACATGGTTTTTCTTTGTCTACGGCCTTACAAGCAATCCTCCTTGAAACTCAACCGGACTCAAATGCTCGCTACAAAGATCTCTCGTCCATATACAGTTCTTCAGAAGATTGGGTCTGTTGCTTATAAATTGGCACTTCCTCCTTCTTCTCGCATTCAACAAGTGATTGGCATCAACATCAGAGCACAAATTGTTTTACCCGAATGGGATAATGAAGGATCCATCATTTCAGATCTGGCGAACATCCTCAATAAGCGCACTTGTCAGCTTTGCTCTCAGTCCATCATAGAGGTCTTAATTCAGTGGCACAACATGCAACCAGAGGATGCTACATGGGAACCGCTCCTTCAGATTCAGCAACAATTTCCACATCTAAAGCTTTGAGGACAAAGCTTTTTTTTAAGCGGGAGGGGATGTTAAGAACCCGTGTCAACCCTCCTCTTTATTTTGTTAGTATATTTTATCGGACGCATATGCTTTGTAAGTCATCCCATCAGTATGTTGTATTATCCCACTGTTGAGGCCTGGAAAATCGTAAGTAACAACAGTTGGGGATCCTCCCCAATAACATTCCCAACTAGCCCGTTATTGTTTGGTATGGGGAATCCATCCAGTTTACGGTCCGGCTACTGTAGGTCAAGTAACAAATTAAAATGTTTTACCGGTTACGGCCCGGTCCACCATGTATATTTTTAGTTTTGTGTTTAAGTATGATGTGCAAGTGCCTCTAAAAATGCAGATTGATAGAGATAACGAGGAGGGTCACAATGTGATGTGCAAGTTCTTACCTCTCGTCTTAACTCTCTCGCATCTAAATCACACAGAACAAGAAAATAAATTTAACTAACTAACCTATCCCTAGGGAGCATAATTAACAGTTGACAATGAGTAATGTATTTCTACACATGTATTATGAACAATTACAGATAGCTGTTATTTATTTCAGAACACATGAACATTAAGATAAATATTGACAACAAGATAGCTTATAGTTTATGACAACCTCCATTACTCACAGTGGAAATTTCACAGAATAAACTATAAGACATTCATAACATAAGCAGAAATGCAATGAGTTAGAACGATCTCACAATTAATGGACATGAGCTGAAATTGAAATAGTTCACATTCAACTGATCCACAACAAAGGATTTAAAACTGTCCACCAAACTTTCTCTAGCAGAAAAAAATGTAACTCTTTATTGCAGAAGGAAGTAGTTCTTCTTACAATAACTCTCAAAAATTGCATGGGAAAGAAAAGTCTGTCCCTACATCTAACTCTCCTATACTTATACAAAAAAGCAAAACTTTTGGGCTTCCCCCAAATGACTTTTGGGCTTCCCCAATGTTTCAATCCCACATTTTGTCTTGTAGTGAGTGCTCATAAATTACAAAAAAAATTAATAGAGAACTTTTATGAAGAGGGCCCCGCTTGGTCATTAATGAACTTTTTCCAAGCCTGGGCCTCTGCTACTATGCTTTCAAAATTTGAGGGTTCAAGAAAACAGATGTTTATCTCATACTTAGCAGCTTGATTCTTAACCACTTCTATTCTTTCCGGACTCAGGCACAACTGATATTCAAGTAAGTGAATGCTTACTACTGCATGAGCTACTGCATTCTTCAGAATTTGTTCATCTAGATCCTTAACTTGTTGGATCTCCTGCTCATCTTCCTGATACCTGTTCTGTAGTTGTTCTATGAAATTCTCATGCTCTGGTATCGCATCCAGTCTTTTATCTACAGTAAGCTGGCATCTATTGTATGTGACTAGCATTCTTCTGTAGTATTCAACACATAATCCTTTCGTTTTCTTCACAGTCTTCTTGAATTATTCGACCGTATTTATTGCAAACTCCAATAGGTCATAATCCTGTTTTAAACTATGTTGATCTTTGGCTGGTAGCTCCACAGGGGTTTCCTCGTTTGTTTCTATCCACACTATCCTTCCTGTCAATACCTCTAAAATATCTTAAGATCTGTCTACAAAATATGAAGTGGTGTCCAAGATGTCTTCTAATTTGCTATCTATTTGTACAATCTTACACCTTTCTTCCTCAATGCGCATTTGCAGATGGTGCATCTTTCTTCTTTTAGTTAGAATGTGCTCCTTCAGAGGCTGGACATCTATCTTCTGTTCCATAGCATCTTTCAGTGATGTTGTCAATGAAGCAATCTGTCCCTCAAAACTTGCTACTTGCATTTGATATTGCTTTTCTCTTTCTTCTATGGTGGCCTTCTGTGCTTCCAACTCAGCAATTTTTCTTTGTAGCTGGTCCTTTTCTACACTCAGAGTTTCATAGGATACCTTGAGGTCATTTTTCTCTGTCTTCAACACTTGATACTCTAACTATAGCCTCTGTAATTCCGCTAAGCTATTCTGAGCATCTTTTTCTGTTCTCTCCATGGAAACTTCTAAGGTCATCTTGTTTGCCTGCAGAGTTTGGATTTTTTCCTTTGAAGTTCTCACTTCATTCTGCATGTCCTCAAATTTCCTCTTCAGCTTATAACCTTCATCTCTCTCTTTCTTTAGTGTTTCTTTTAACTAAGCTGTGTTCTTTCTTGATTGCTCTAGATCCGTCATCAGTCTATCTACATTATCTTCAGTGGCTTGGGTTAACTCCACCCCATCTCTTGCTGTTAATCTCGGATCTGCATCTGTTCCATACACCAAAGTTTTATCAGTTATCATCTTACCTGATTGTCCTCCTGTTTCAACCTTTTTCTCGGTTCTTTTGGAAATCCTTTTCTTCTCCTTGTCAGAGAAGATAGTTCTGAAATCAGGGACCTCTTCTCCTTCTTTCTGCATAAAAGGTATCAAATTCATTCCAGAAAAGACAACTTGTTCTTGAGTGCTTCCAGAAGTTGCAGCAGGCTCCCGAAGATTAGGATTATCCTGTCCATGCCCTTGATATGTATGATCATGTGCCCCTTGTGCATCCATCTGTTTAGTAGTTTGTTGGTCTGTTTGTGATCCTGTTAACCTCTGACCCTCACTTTTTTCTTGTTTTTTCTTTATTTCTGCTTCTTCTTTTTTCTTTGTCTCCTCCTCTTCCTTATTTGCTGCTTCCTCTGTAGCTCTCTTTCTTTCTTCTTCTTCACGCTTTAGCCAGCCTTCCGCTTCTTGTGCTAGCCTTCTAGCATCTTCGTCTCTTTTTATGACCTCTTCTTCTTCAGCTGTCTTCTATGCAGTTTTGCCCTTTCTACCTACAATGGTGATTTTCTGTTTAAATCTCTTCTTTAATGCAGTCATATTCTTTGCATTTCTGAAGATTTCTTCATTTTTGTCCCAAAAATTTGTGTATTCAAAATGAACATTTGCCACCTTGCAATGCTCTGCAACTTTATTTTGGGAGTCATTCATGTGGAAGTTCATCTCTCCAAAATGAAAGTGCTCCAGTTCCTGCACGTATTCTATAGTCTGTTTAACCTTTGTAAACTTATAACTCCCTAGCTAGAAAGGTATGGTAGGATATGCTGCCTTCTTATGTTCGAACAGGAAGCTTCCAACACCATCAATGTATACCTGCCTGACTGCTTCTTTATGTAACACATAATCAGTGGCATATTTGGGGAGTAGATAAGGTGCCCTAGAACCATCATACATTCTGATGTACATTCCCTCTTCAGTCAAATAGTAACTCCCATGTTCTTCAATGAATTTGAATGCCTCCTCGGACATGCAGTTGCATTATGTCAGGAAAATTAAAGTGTATAAAGGCATAATGAAGTGTTCACATATCTCTTTGTAGTGGCTATAGTATTTGTGTGCCAAAAATAATTTGTATGCAGTGTATACAGGGGTCTTGTTCCTGTCCCAATTACACCTTAAGGCTGGAAAAGACTGGGTACATAATATACAGTCCACTAAGATAGAGATGATGTAGAAATCTGACTTCTTCTGTGACACCCCTCCTAAAGCTGAAGATATGCATGCTGAGAGGCTATTGGACACTATGTTTTCCCAATTGAATATGGTCCCCTAAGTGGCCACATAGAAAATAATGGGTATCCATCCCAATTTGAAGCTTTTACCATGAGCTCTCCCAAAAAATCTATTCATCATCAGTGCTATAAATCTATAAGGGGTCTAGAGAGTGGCTGTATCATATTCTCCTAAGGGCCTGGTTCGAAAGTTCTTCCCTGGTATCATCATTCTTTTGACAATTTCAACTAGGTCCAAATTTGTCTCCTTCAACCAGCTTTTAGTTAAGTAAATTTGAGCAGGAGGCAAGTGGTATGCCATTGAGACATAAGCAGGACTGTATGTAGCATAGCCCTGTTTGGTAGTATTTGCTAAGATCATTGTGGTCACATCTTCCCTAGGCAGAATCCAACCGATCACCTCTGAGCATGGGAACAACTAAGGTCTTGTGGCTACTTTCATAAGGGTAGATTTCTCGCTGTTTGCATAAATCGTTAGTTCTTCAAATCCTGCATCAGGCACATTATGATTTGCAATCAACCTGTACATCTCACCCCGTTTATAGTATGGCTCTACCCCGGTGCTGGCTTTGGTATCTTCATATATATATTCCACCTTGGTGATGATCTCCACCTCTGGTTCTGCCTCTACAACAAGAGCCTTCTTCTTTTGTCTTTTAGACATATCTCCTTTGCAATAGTTACCCTATCATAAACCAAGCATGTTCTTAGACCATTGGAGCTTTTAGTTAGTGTTTTAAGAATGAAGCAAAAACTGTATCAAACTTTTTACCTCTTCCATATGCATTTTCATAAATAAACTACATCGAATATTAATGCATAGAAGAAAATGACAAGGCAAAAAAAGAGCTTCTGCAAGCTAGGTCTAAAAATCCTCTAAGTCCGTTTGCAACTAAAACATAGCCCTGATAGACAACACATTGTTTAAACCAAACTGCATTCTAACTCTTTGCATAACACGAACTACCCAATCAATAAGTCTAAACCTCGAATGTGAGGCCCTATCCAGTGATTGAAAACATGGAAATCCTAGCTCAACCAAAAAGAAACCCCCCCCCCTCCCCCCGCTCCACGAAACTAGGGTAAGTGCCTATGACAAAATGATTCCCCAGGACGGCCACAAACATCCCCACAAGAGTCGGTGCAGACAACGTAATGGTTGTCTGCAGCAACTACATAATCCTTCAGACTGGGAAAGAGCATCCATAACGGCTCACAACACAGGCTCAAGAAACTCCCACCGTCAAAACCGTTAATCTGACTGATACCTCACGCTGCAAAGAATAAATATTCATTTAAAATGGCTAACTGCACCACTGCGGGAAAACCTAACCAGGGGAAGACCCTAGTTCCCGAAACGACCAATAAAATCAAAATAAAGGAGAAACCATGTTTGGCCTACCTGGCAAGCTGTGTAGTCGACAGGAAAACACAAGAAATCCACGAAGGCAAACTAATCCAACGAAATCTGGACAGCTAGGCATGGAGGTACAGTTCGATCAGTGAGAATGGAGTAGACATGATTTTTCACAAGGGTAGGAAATAAAATAATGTTTCACCACTATATATAACCCATGGTAAAAGATATTGCGGGAAAATCCTTCACCGGTGGGAAAACTACTAAGCATTGGGCGGAAAAACTCTTCATTGGCGAACATAATAACTATATGTTGGACGGTTAGTTTATTGAGCAGCTGCAACAGTAGAAGACATACTGACTATAGCTTCCACGTTCAAATAAAACATCGACAATCAGAAGCTCTAAGATGTATGCATCGACGGATTCCACATCTCTCGACAAGCGGGACCTCTAAACATCGGGCCTATAGATCACTATGCAGCCGCAATGACAGAAAGTAGACAGACAATGGGTTCTGTGATAACAAAAGTCATCGGCGATCGGAAGCTTTGAGGACTATGTATCGGAGACCAAAATCTCAATGTTGCTGCCGTGTCGGCAACGCAAAGGACTAGCCCTCTGATCAATAGTAAAAAACCGTTCCGATAGCAAAAGAAAACAAAACAATGAAAAGCAAAAGGTTTAAGCAATAAAACCACAGACTCAGCAAGGATAAAAACTGTCCGTCGGGACGTTTGCTATCTGCCCTCCGAAATGGCAGCTACATAGAGAACTACTACCCCAACTGTGATAAACTAAATCGCCGATAGTCAAAAATAAAAGTTTTGAAAAAATAAAACAAAGGCGATAAAGCGCATTGGCGAAAAACAAGACTGTCCATTGGGACATTCATTGTTTACCTTCCGAAACGACAGATGCATAGAGAACTAATTCCCTGATCCATTGTTCAACCGTCTTCCAATAGCGATAAAGGAAATCATCAAAACTTTAAGTTCCACAGTCAAAAGCATTAGCTAGACAAAAGGCAGTTTTAGATCATTCACTTCCGAAATGAAGGAAAACAATTGATCTCAATTCATCCTCAAAAATCCAAATTTGTAGCAGAGAAAAAAAAAAAACCAGAGTTCAGGAATCCAAACAATCCCAGGCAAGATAAAATTAAAAAAGGAGGGTCCAATTTTTTTTAGAAATTTAGAAAAAAGGTTGCAGCTGCAACANGTTGTCTAGTTATTATGTTGCATTATCCCACATTCATGGGGGGTAATAGTTGTTTAGATTAGACTTAGTATATAAGTATGTGTTGAGGCTAATGAAATCATTGAAGATTTATTTTGTATTGAGCTTGCTCAAAGGAGGTTGGCCCCTCGAAGTGGCCTGCGATCAATAAAATCTGTTTTGTGCTCCAATATTTTTGTTATATCGTGCATTTTGATTTTTTATTGCAGGAAGTTCTCCACATTCTTCCCTTTTAGTTTATTCCTCTGTATGTCTTATGGATGACCTGTTGGGTACTCATGACGTGGATGCTTTTGAAAGGGGGGCACTGGATTATCAGCTGCAATTAAAAAGAAATGTTAAATTGATATTTTTTGTTATTATTATTACATGTATTTCATTAACAAAAAGAGCATTAGAGTGTTGGTATTTACTTGCTTCAATAGTGGAGGCATGCATACTAGTTTCAGATGTGGCCATATGTTCATCTTCTTGTGTAGCCTCATGCTCTATATGCTCTCGAGTTTAAACAAGAATTGTTATAATTAAAACACCATTTGCAATTAAAAATTTCTATTTGTAATCCATACTCCTATTTTGAAAGAAGTACAATACCTTCATTAGGTGGCAATGGATCCTCGCTAGGATGCTTTCTAGTAACGGGGGAAATTGTATCTCCGTTGGTAGATTGCTTAAAACAAACAAATGAATTACTTTATTGTCGAAAATAATAATCAATAGATTGTACAAGTAGTAAATTGTAAATAATCTTTGTTTATTTTATTTACCAGTGAGGAAGGTTGAGTGTTGCAAGGTTGTGATTGCCACAAACTTTGTTTGTGTTCAAGCACGACTTGATATCCGTACTTGTATCCAAGGTCGTGGTATTCCTTTGTTAGAGCATCTTTGAATAGGCCGTCCGAACTTTGCATAATAACATGAATATTTCTTCTTTTATGCAATTAAATTAAAATTGTTAATAATTTTTTTTGAATGCAAATGAATTTTTTTATACTTACAATTCACGCGACTAGTCTCAAGTAGCCACATAGGCCTAGTTTTTGCTGCCCATGTTTATCTATTTTTTCCTGTGTCACTTTAGATGTGTCTGGGATCCTATATTGAAAAGTTTAAAATACATAATTAGATCTCCCAATTATGATGTAAAAGTAAATATTAATCATCATAACTGTTATACTATTAAAAGAGTCACATACCTTCTTGTCCCAGGTGGTGCCTTTCCCTCTTTTTGGATTGTCTTCTCCTTTGCATATTCCAATAGGCCCTTCCACTCCTTCTACAGAATCATTAGAGGACGCTCATACCTAGGGTTATTTTGTAGATGCAACCTATATTTGTCCTGCACATATTTTAAATACATGCCTTCTTTTTTGAGGACTTTGCTTTTACTAAGGAACCATCACTGAATAGGGAAACCAATTTTCTAATTAGTTCATCCTTTCACTTGGAAATTTTGGCATTCCATCTTGTGAGTATGGCAGGCCAAAAAGTATCCAAATTTAGGTCATTCATGCATCTATACAATGTGTTTTTTCCTACAAAATGATATGATCTTTAGTTTAAAATGATTGCAGATTATACATAAATTACAATTAGATTGTACGTAATAATTAAGACACCGTTCTTAAATAACTAGAAGCTTGTATATTTTCAAGGGATTATCTCATCGTTTACCAAAAAGGTAATTGATAGTGTTCCCATTCCAGTGGCACAGGAAGATCTAGAAAATCACGCCTAAAACATTCCAATGTCATGTTCTACATTCACATCACCTTGTGCACATTATTGCGTTCTCTGGTTAGGGGGTGTAGTATCGACATCGCGTGTAGGGTGTGTACTGGTCTAAGTGACTAGCAAGTCAATCACATGTGGAGAGTGAATGTGGTGGCTTGTATGCTCTGGTGCCGGTGTATGAATGGAATTATTACCAACACCAAGCTCCCTAGGCTCATCCTGAGGGTCAACAGTCCGTAAATACTCCTATAAAAATAAAGGGTTTTTTGTAAATGATTTATAAGAGTATAAAAATTAGAATCATAAATGAATAAAAGTGATAACTTAATATCTTGCTTACCCCATAACACTAAATCTGGTGCTCTATATCTTTAATCTTTTTATCTATCTCTTATGTCCTCGGTCGAATAAAAAACAAAGAAGTGAATTTGGCATTTAATTGTATCACAAGCTTCCTTATTGTTTGCATTGGGTCGGTGGAGAAAAATAAAATATTCCCAATTAAGCATTTCTTCAGGAGGATCTACGGATTGCTCTAATTTTGGTCCCTTCCCCCTGTCACCCCGAGACAATGGTACTTTCTATTTTACAAATTATATTGATGCAAAGTCAACTTGTGATTGTATAGTATTAAATTACAAAACGTATAACATGCATTAAAAATGTTTAGTACATAGTAAGTGTTAGGGTATGTGGAACTTTTCTAATGCCTAGAAATTTCAAATAAATTTTCAAATATTCTTGCAGATGGAGCTAAGATTAATCCCAAAATAAAATTTCATTGATTAGAGTTATATCTCTTGAGAATAATACATTAAACATTGCACTAGCAGATGAGAATAAGGTATTGGAAGTGAAGATAAGGTTGGACAAAATTAATGCACCTAATAAAATACATTTTCATAAATAGGTTAGTGAGGTGATCTATGCAAATATGTTGCAGACAACTTTGGCCAATGCAAAGTTAGAATACAAAATATATAAATTGGAGGGTTAACTCAAGCAAAAAAAAGCAGTCAGTAAAGCTTGGAAGACATAGATTAAGAGGTTTGAGCCAAACCTAATAGCAGTTGGGGAATATCCCAAGAACATACAGGGGATAAAGCATGCATGCAAAATTAGCAAAGATCATGCACTATGTTTAGAGAAAATATTCGAAGAGAAAATATACCTCTCGAAGATAGTAAAAAAATAAGCAGAATATGAAGGAATTCCAATGATCATAGTAGAAATTTTATCATATTTCTATATTTGTAATATTTGTTAGAAACTTGCTCTGGGGGCATTTTTGTATATTTTTTGTAGTAAATAATAGGGGGTTCTAAGTTTGAGAAGAAGGAGACTTAATGGCTTGTTAATTTTTTTACGAGAATTAATAAAATATCAATGCAAAAGTACAGAGTTTTCCTACCAGAGATAATGTGATGATGTCTTTAAGTTTGTCATTTTCCTTTGTGTATGTTTCCTTATTGCAGTTTTCTTTTGAGTGTGTATTTTTTATATTTAATTGGAAAATATATGATCATAATTCATCCATGATTTATGGTCTGATTTCATTGAAATTAAATATGTTAGCACATACAAATTTTGGGAGATTCAAAATATTTTGGAACTATTGGGTTGAAAAAGTAAGAGTTGAATGAAAAGGAGCCTAAGTTTAAAATTGCATAGGATGACCAATGGTTGTGTTCGAAAGCTTAAGACAAAAAGAGCCAAGAGCATTGGTAGGGTCAAAGGAAAGCAAAGACAAGGTTGGAAGTCCAAGTGACCAAGAGTTGTCACCAAGTCTAAACTAATAAAATGCTAAAATTTGCAAAGTTGGGAGGAAATAAAGTGAAATAGTAGATCAATGGCGGAGGATATGATCGGTCCCATCCATGGTGATTATGCATTTCGTTGGTCTAATTTGCACAATTTAAAAAAATTTCGAAGTGGTGCGAAATGTAACCATGGTATTGAGTTTTATTATGTGGCAAATCCTAGTAGATTTCGTTACCAAAAGCGGTTTCGAAAAAATGACCTTTCACAAGCTATGAAACCACTTTTCGAATAAAAAGTGCAGTTCAGGAAAAAAAAAGATTACTTTATTGTTTTGAAAGAGAACCAGCACGCCAACAAAAACACACCAGTGTTCCCCGCCAAGACAAAATTGAATTTATTCCTGACCTTTCTTCTATCCCAGGTATTCCAAAAGACTACACAACCTTCATTTTCTCTTGCATGGAACAAATTTAGCAGTTTATTCGTCTCTGTAAGGATATGGATGAAAATAATATTTTATAGTTGATAGAGATGGGGATGTGTTTGATCCTATGTTGTTTATAGGAACCGTGTCTCAATCCAAAGAAAAATTGAATGAACTTAGGTCACATGATATTGATGTCTTGAATGTTTTTGGGTATTTTTTTGTATCATTTTACCCTCGAACCAATCCTCGCCTTCCCTAAATTTGTCAACTGGTATGCGACCAACTATTCTCAGTCAGAGAGGGTAATCATGAATGCCAATGGTTCTAAAATCCTTTGTTCAATCAATAGATAGACTCTTAGATATTCCCTAGGGTTATCTGAATCATATCCCAATAATCTTGAACCATTTGTTGAAGAGCAATTTATTAGAGTATATAAATAAGGTAGTCTTGAGAAGAAATCTTAGTTCTTATACAAGGCCTTGAAAGTTGGTCATTCTATTGAAGATTCTTCTTTTCCATTTGATGTCAGCAATTTTAAAAAGAATGTAGAGTTGGTTTTGTCCTTATTGTGTCGAGTCCTGGGTCATAATAATGACAAGTTTGTTGATGAGACTATGTTATGGTTCATTATGAAGGTGAGTTAGTCTGATTCAAGTCAATTCTCTTCCTTTAATTTTGATGAATTCCTAGTTGAGACAACTCATACCAAGTTAGTCAATTCTTGCAATCGAAGCCATTTCAGATACCAAACATATTTGCTATGCATGCTTATATATTCCAATGTGCCAGACTTGAGTTTTCCAGGCAATCTATTTTCTTCAAATCCTTCACAACAAATGAACATGTTTGATTTTGTCAATATCTTCATGTTAGAGATCTACAAAATCATCCATAATGCTGGATTGCCCAGGGTACTTGAAGACATGAAAGAAATGTTGTAGTTTTCTCTTGAAAGCAAAATTAGAGACTATTTTTTATACAAAAATATTATTGTTATAAGGGTCTATGGGTTCGTTGAGGCTCCTTACCTCCTTCCAATATTATTAACTCCAAGATTTTTCGCTCTTGAATTAGTTAGGTAGAGCCTGCATTCAGAGGAGGAAAATTTCCCTAGTTTCAAGAAGTCATCTGATATGAAGTTCCCCTTTAGGGTTAGACCATTGATCATGAAGAATAAGGCAACCATTCCTTTAGTATAAAAAATGTTACAAGCTATGAATTGCCATGTTGTCAAGAAGATCAACTATGACCCCCACCAAATCATATCTCAGAGCAGGCAACAAAATAGAAACAAACCATCTGAACATCAAGCGATGAAAGGATTAAGCGAAATGGCTAATGTACACAGTTTTGATTAGAATCAACAAGAAGTAGAGGTGATTTTTGTAGAATAAAATTAACATGAGACAAAATAAATTGATGTAGGTCAAGCAAATCCTCTTGTTTTAGTAGTTCAAACACCAACAAAACTAGATTATTCCAATAAAAGAACTTTTACGAAACAGACAGTATGGACATTGGTGAAGAAGTCACCAACAATAAGATGAAGATGTATCAACAAAAGGATGTTACTGAATTGGAAGAACAAATTTTAGTTAGTTTAGAAGAGAAAACCTTAGCCCAACATCCAGCAGTGCAAGTACAATAATACTCATTTTCAAACATGCAAAGTATTGGAGCAAGTTTGCAGTATAAGTATAGAGTTGATGTGTTATCACAATATACAACAGAAGAAGCAATTTTTTGAAGAAACACAAAAATTGTTCCCTTAAGTAATACAATTATCATAAGAAAAGACTTCATTTGTTGCAGCTAATGACCCTAAGAAAAATACTTTGAAGCTATCAGTTGTGACTGATGGTGAAATATCAGAAATGGAGGTTAAACTAGATAAGATCGATAAAATTAAATTCCAAAGGAAAACAAGTGAAGTCCTCTATGATGACTTATTGCAATCAACATTGAAAATTTCAAAGATGAAATCAATGGTGGAAAGGTTAGAAGGACAACTGAGACAAGAGAAAGTGGAAAATAAATCAAATCAAACTCAAATCAAGAGATTGAAGGTAGACATTGTGGACCTTGGAGCAAAACTTGGTAAGGTGAAAGTTACCAAGAATCTCTTAGATGAAAAAGAGAACACCATTCAAATGTTAAACAAGAAGCTGAAGGCTCCAGGCACCCAACATGTACAGACCCTAGAACTGATATCTTTGCAGTAGGAAAAAGATATAGTATACAAAGAAATGATGGATTATAAAGGCACGGTTTTGAAACTATAAGATGAAAAGAAAGATTGCGAGAAGGATAAATTTTATTTGTTGTCAAGAATTACAACCTTCAGTTCAAAGTTAGAAAGTGAAGCTGATACAGTGATTGAAAAACCAACAAGTGAACCATCTACAGTAGCTGAAGAGTCAATGAACAAGCATTCCACCGAAGAATTGACTAAATCCATGTCAGAAATTAGCTTGAAGGACAAGGAGATCAAGGAATTAAAAGATGAAAATCATAAGTTGAAGGAGGAGTTGGTACATAACACCAGGTAGAAGAATAAGGTTCTTAATGAAATAATGTATCTATAGAAGAAGACCAGTGAACTCAAAGACAAAGTGACAAGCAAAACACCTGTTCCAAGGAGAAAACCACCTTATTTGGGATTCCCTATCAACAAAGATCACTAAGTCTAGAGCATATCTAAATCATGTTGATGACAAGAATGCCATATCAAACACAACTTTACAAAGGTGAAAAGTGGTGAATGAGATACCAGACAAGAGACCCAAGGAACAACCTAGAACACGATAAATTTCTTAAATACATTAAATCAACTGGATATGCAAACGCTGGGAATTAATGATAGGATTGTCATCATCATCTAGGCTTGGAAGATCATTGGCTAGCATCACCATGTCAAGAATGTGTAGGCCAAAGAAGATCAAATCCTTCAACAGGTTCAGAGCTTCAAGAATTTATTCATTAAACTCTTTGAAAATGACCTCCCTTCATTTTGGGATGAAGATGGAAAGTTAATCTCATAGGAAAATTATAATAACTTAATAGTCCAAGGTCATATGGACCACTCAAAGTTTGAAGACATCACCAAAGGACTAACATGGAAACCCATCATTGAAAAATTGACTGAAGAATTTTAAATGCTAGATCAATTTCAACTAATTAAATCGAATTTGCCTCATGTGTCTTATGTAACATGTGTGGAGTTAGAAGTTTTAATCAAATAAATGGTGGACTATGAAATTCCAACTCAGGAGCAGTGGAAAATTGTTGAAAAGTTTGGGAAACCTAAATATAAAGTTCACAATGAAGGATGACTGTTGTGATAACCGCTACTTATTTGGAGATTCTCTTGACCAATCTGTGGCACCCAGGATTGGTTCAATCTTCTGTTGGATACACGCATGATGAAGCTGACAAAGGGAAATGTAGTTCCAAAATTTTAGGAGTTTAGTTTAAAGAATTTATTTTAGCAAATAGTTGGTTAGGGTTCTATCTTTGAGCATTTTTGTATATAATTCTCATTTTTCAATGTAATACGAGTTGGATCCTGAGAAAAAAAAGACGATTGTGTATTGTAATTTGAATTTTGATTAATAAAAGTCATGAGAGAAAGATTTGTTTTCTGAGTAGAGATTCATGTGCCATCATTTTCTTCATTCTATATATTTTCCCTTATGTGTCTCCTGTATCATTCATATATGTTTTTCCTTCATGTTTGAATGAGAGTATATGAATTGGAATTCATGTTTCATTCTCTAGTTCATCGGATTCAAACACTAATACACCTTTCTTCTAATGTTAATGTAGAATTCATTTCGTTTGATGCTCTGTATTAATGGAATGTCTCCTTTAAAATATTCCACCATACTGCATTTGCAAATTGTCCAAATAAGTGATGTATATCTTCCATTGAATGTTTCATATTCTAGTATTTAATTGAAAGTAAATGTTTTCAAAGCCATATTTTCTAAGCTCATCAAGAAAGGGTTACCTTATTTTTGGGATGGTCGGGAGTATTTTGGGATGTAATAACTCTTTATTATTAAAATTTTGAATGCAAAGAAAGTAAAAATGGCAGGCATTAGGAATGGGTTGACTATTAATAGGAAAACAATGCTGGGTTGTTCCTCTTCTAGCCGGGGAAAGCAAAAAAAAACAAAGTGTAGGCCCATTTATTAAGGGCAAGCAAAACAAAACCAATGAAGATTCCAAGAAGACTTACCATATTTGTGCAATCGTTATGTCTACTACCCTGTATGCCATTGAAAATCACTATGCAATAGTCATTGCAGTCCCCGCGGTGGGTCATGGGGTTACTGGATTTGATTGTACTCAATGAGAATGAATTTCAATGATCTATCCAATGACAATCGATGGTTGCGTTNAAAAACAAAAACCACGCTCATGTAGTCATAACATGAATTGATATATATATATATATATATATCTATATATATATATATATATATATATGTTTTAATTTAAAAAAAATTGTAATTTTATATTTTTGTTTATTTTATTTTATTTAGATTATATTATATATAAAATTTTAAATGATATTATGTATTTTATTATTATGTAATATAGAATTTATAATATATTTATGTTTAATATTTAATATTAATATATAATTAATCTTGAAGAAAACTTTTCTCAATCATAGTATGTAGAAACATTGAGTCTAGACCACGATGACGATGACGATGGCGACAATGCCAATGATGACGATGATGGCAATGAAAACGTTGATTATGATTATGATGATGATGACAATGACATTGATGATGATGATGATGATCATGATGACAATGGTGGCATTGATGATGACAATGACGATGATGCTGATCATGGCGACAACGACGACATTGATGATGATGATGATTATGACATTGATGATGACAAGGATGATGATGATGATGATGACGACGACGATGAAGATGATGAGGATAATGAAAATGACGATGATAATTTTTGTGTGCTGTACGGTGCGTAAGCCTTGTTATCTTGTTACAAACAAACAAAATAACCAAAGATTAAATGCTAGATATGTGAAGAAATTTTTGATAGGACGAAACATTGGGCCATTTTTATGGTGACTCAGAAGGTGATTCACCTTCGGAGGATCAAGAGGCATTTTATGCATATTTGATACTCATTTTTATACATTTGAAGCAAGTATAGGCCCTAGCTACAACATATTGGAATAATTGATGACTCTGAAGTTAACTCTTACACTTGTAGTTTAATATGAAGTTGATTCACATGCATTATAATAATGGGACTACAAAAACTTTCATGTCATGAAAAAAAGGGACTTGAGTATATTTTGGGATTCACCTTGCATAAGTGGCTCAATAGAAAATGATTTTATATGGAGAACTAATTGAACCTTGTCACTAGTAGAATTATATCACCAAATGTGTCCTAGATAGGTTTCCAATGGGGCCACCAAACCAGTGGAAGTGGTCACTAAGGAACTATTGAGGCCTAGAAAATTGCAGGTAACAACAATTAGGGATTCTCCCCAGTAAATGTTCCCAAATAGCCCGTTAATTTTTGGTATGGGGAATCCGTCCAGTTTACGGTCTGGCTACCGTAGGTCAAGTAACAAAAATAAAGGGTTTTACCGGTTACAGCTCGGTCCACCGTGTATGTTTTAGTTTTTTGTATTTAAGTATGAGATGCAAGTGCCTATCTAGAAATGCAGATTGATAGAGAATACGAGGAGCAATCACAATGTGATGCTCAGGTTCTTACCTCTCGTCTTAACTCTCTCGCATCTAAACCACACACAACAAGAAAAAAACTAAAACTAACTATCTAACCTATCCCTAGGGAGCAAGATTATTATTCATCAATGAGTAATGTATTTTGTGCATGCATAAAGAAAAATCACAGATAGCTGTTACTTATTTCAAAACACATGAACATTTATAGATATATGAACAACCAGATAGCTAATTGTTTATGAACAACATTCATTACTCATAGTGGAAATTTCATAGAATAAACTAGAGCGCATTCATAACAAGAACATAGGTTCAAAGAGTTAGAATGATCTCACAGTTAATGGATAACAACTAAAAACAAAATAGTTCACATTCAACAAATCCATAGCACAACATTTGAAACCTTCCACAAAGCTTTATCCAACAGCAAGCTTGTAATTTCTTTATGCAAAAGGAAATAGTTCTTCTTACATCATACTCTCACAAATCTATCTGGGAAAAAGTCCTTTTCTACAACTAACTCTCCTATATTTATAAAAAACAGCCAAAACCTTTGGGTTTCCCCTTGGGTGACCTTTGGGATTCCCCAACCGTTCAATCCCACAATCTTGTCTTTGAGTGGGTGCTCATGATTTATACAATACATTACATTTCATTGAAATTTAATAGCACTTTTATAACGAGAGACTAGCTTGATTAGTGATAAACCATTCCCAAGCCTGGGCCTCTGCTGCTATCAAATCCACTGGTCCTTTTAGACCTTGTTGATCTTAGACCTTCAATTTATCCTTCCTTTTCTATCTCACTTCTTTATGCTTCAGCCTCTTCTTCCCTGGCTGCCTCCCTTCTACTTTGACTTTTAGACATATCTTGCTTGCAGTAGTCACCCTGTCATGAACATAGCAGATTTAGACCATCTAGCATTTAACAAAGTAACACAAACTACACTAATACATGCAGTATGTAAAATGAACTATAAACAAATTTAATGCATGAAAAGAAACATGAAATTGCAAAGAAAATCCTGCAAGTTAGTATCTTGAACTCCGCTAAATCCACTGTCCAAACTAAAACACAAGTCCGAAAAACAGACTCTCTATCTCAATCCGGGCCGCATCCGGACCAATTCGACATATTTTGAAGAAAGGATGAAAAATGACAAAGTAACCACCATCGAAAAATAGAGTAAAAGCACACGAGAAATGTGGGAAAACCCTCACCGGCGGGAAAAAATACTAAGCATCGGGCGAAAACAAAACTCTCATCGGTGGGCGGAAACACTATAAGTCGAATGGTAAATTCACTAAGTCGCCGCAATGGTGGAGACCATATAGACTAAAAGTTTCAGGGAAAAATAAAACGTCGGTGAAATAAAATACTAAAAGCTGCCATACAGGCATCGAAGATCGAAAGGACTAATCACAATGCGTCGGCAGAATAGATCAATACACAACTACAACGGTGGAAGGTGGACAGACAACGGATTTCACAATAACAAGAATTATCGATGATCGAAAGCTTTGAGGAGTATGTATCGGCGACCAAAGGCTCAATGATTCTGCTGTGTTAGCAACACAAAAGACTAAAGCTCTGATCAATCATCAACACCGTTCCGATAGCGAAAACAAAAACATTGCAAAGTAAAAAGTTTGATCAAGAAAACAAAGGCATTGACGAAAAGCAGAACTATCCATCGAAATGTTTGCCATCTGCCCTCCAAAACGGTGGCAACTTATAAGACTAAAACGCCGATAGTAAAATGAAACAAAAAGCGCATCGACGAAAAACTAGACTTTCCATCGGGACATTTGTAATTTACCTTCGGCAACGACGGCTACGTAAAGAAATACTACCCTGATTCACTTGTTCAAATGACCTTTGACAGTGATAAAGGAAATCAATCCATAAGTGAAAAAATTCAAACTTCACAGTCAAAATCATTTGTAAACAAAAAATAATCATTCATCCTCCGAAAGCGGTAAACAATTGAACTCAATTCAAACTCAGGAAAATCCAAAATTGTAGCAAAAGAACAACCGAGTTCAGGAAACCAATAAAACCAGGCAAGATAAAATCAACAAAGAGGGTCCAAAATTTTAAAAATTTGGGAAGAAAGTTGCAGCTGCAACAATTGGCGACTATCTGGTGAACCCAGATCTCTGGAAAACTTCTTCTTTGAGCAACAAACTGTTTTGACAATAAATACTAGCATGCTGAATTCCTCTAGATGTCTGGATTTCCCAAATGACAAATGTATGTACTTTAATCATTGTTATTAGTCCAATTTAGGGATCATGGGAACCAATATTTAAAAGTCCAGATAACTCTTTTGAGGCCAGGAATATGAATTTCATTTTTTACCTCTGTCTTTGGGTAGTTTCCAGCTTGGACACCACATGATTGTAACATATGGTAAACATAAATATTCATTTGTTCCTCATTCCCATGCCATTTTGCACTTTTTGTGCTTTTGTGATTTTGGACCTTTTTGACGTTTCTGAGTCCTCCTGCATGCCTTTCTTTCTGAATTTTTATTCAGGCTCCTCTATCCATAGTGTCCTTTTGTGTGAGAGATGTACTTTGGCAATTTTGTACTCATATGATTTAGTACTTTGTTTTGATACATATTGCTTTCTCAGGAGATTCTTGACTCTTATTTGCCTTTTGGATTTCAATTCTTGGCATGGAATCATTTATATATAATATACTGTTTACCTTGATTCCTTTCCATGGGTCTTTTGCTGTCACTCCCTAGGACGTTTTTAAATGTGAGATGGATGGAGCCTCGAAATAGTATTCTAGACCTTTTGATCCTGAGTTATTTTAGAAGGATTAAATAGGACTTCAATGTGTTCATAGCCATTTAGGAAAACTGCTAAACTAGAAGAAAGTCTTTCAAATAAAACAAAAGTACACAGTCTTATAGTCAAGGATTTTGGTTAATCCAGAATCCTGATGCTCTCCATGCAACCAAAAGTTTGCTTCTTTTATTTAAATCCATCAAAATCTAAAAAAAACAACAGAAATAAGGTAAATCCAAAATAAACAACTAAATCAATTTATTTATGTACAAAACGAAAACAAAAATCAGGAAAAATAAGGTTTGAGAACTAAACCATTAACTGGTAAGTTCTCTTCCCACCCTTGTAAATCTTACAATTTGTAGGTTGAGGGGCCAAGCTTTGCTGCAATCTGAAAAGGGCCTACCCATAACTATTGAAACTTTGTGTGTTTCCCCTTTTTGTCATGCGGGTGATGCCACTTAAGTGTTAGGATTATTAATCCTCCCTTGTCCAAATTTGGTCATATGTCTAAATTGGGAGTCATGTCTAAATTGGGAGTCCATCCAATCTATTTATAGTCATTAACACCATTGGGTCCACTTGACCTAATTGGGGCACATGTTTCAGTTACCAAAGTGTGGGGAACACTAATTGAGGCTCACTGCCACTTATTGCACTTGATTGCATAAGTTTAGGATCCTCCTAGATCAATCCCTACAATTTAGGAAGCCAGTGGGAGTGCTGAAACCAACCAAGGTCAGTTCACTTCAGTTAATGACTAGTCAAGCTAAGTTAGGAGTCAGTTACATTCAGTTAGCACTAGGTTTACTTGACTAAACACATGTGGGGGGAATTTCTCACCTACCACAGTCAGTTAACCTTAGTCAACACTGAATGTAACACTTTAGTTGTGTTTTAGAGCTCCGATGAACTCTGGTTATGGTTTAGACAAGGTCAGTTAACCACTGAGTCCTTCGATAGTGATTTAGACAAGGTCTTGGTTACCTACTGTCAATTAGAGTCTAATCAATTCAAACTTCCTCATGTGGATTCGAATTGCTTGTGGCTATTAAAGCCATTTTACTTCTTTGTAATTATCATCGGATTACTTTTTTGATTAATGAAAGCATTCACAGCTGCAAGCCTTTTGCACTGTTTCATTCTTCAATTGCCGAGTAAATTGTGAGATCCACTTTGTGAGTTGTGTATTTGTCTATAGATCTATATGCTCAAATTTACATGGTATCAAAGCCTCGGTGGACAAGACTCCTCTCCTCCTCAAACCTCCAGCCAGATCAATTTTTTTTTCCAGTACTGCACCAGAAGCGGAGAATTTACCACTTAATATCCCAAGTTAAGAAATTGTTGATCAAGCTTGCTTGATCAACTATGCTGGGTGTGAAGGAAATTCCAAAAGTGCAGTCTGTCGACCTTACTTTGTATGTTTGATTGCGTGACAAGTTATCAGCTTTTCTTACAGCATTCGCTACAAGCAACCCTTTCTTCTCACTGCATTCGCTATAGCAGCCCAGTTCTTCCTATTACATTCGAAATGGATCATCAAATAGAGCTTCTCACTCCCTTCAACTATCACCAGTGGAAGGATGACATGACAGTATTGCTCCGCACCAAGCATCTCTTCAGACTCATAGAAGAAACAAAGGAAGATCCATAATCAGATAAAGACAAAGCTAAGTACATGAACAGGCTTGATGAAGCCATTGGTCTCATTCTCTTCTCAGTCTCTAGAGATCTTCGATTTCACATCCAAGACTTGGACACTCCCAAGGAGGTTTGGGACAAGCTTGCTTCCTTATTTGATAAGCATGATGAGATGAGGATCCATTAGCTAGAAAATGATCTGATTACTCTCAATCCATCTAATTTCGAATCTCTAAATGAATTCTTCTCAAATTTCAAGAACCTGATATATCAGTTGAAGCAATGCAAAGTGAAGAAGGATGAAGATCAGCTCATCCTTGCCATTCTCACAAAGCTCAATGCAGACTACTCAGTCTTTGTATCCACCTTCCAAACAGTAAGGCTCACTACTCCAAATTGGAAGATGCCCACTCTTAATGCCTTCATCCAATCTCTTATTTCTGAGAATGATAAATTGATCCAAATGGGGATCATCTGATCTCCCAAAGATCTAGCTCTAGTTGCAAGAGGAGATAAGGTAGCGAATGACAAAGGAAAGCAAAGAGATGAGTCCCTTGTGAAGAAAGAGCAGTCAAAAGAACCTTCAGGATCGAAGAGAAGCAAGAAGAATGGCAAAGGAAAGGACCTCTGCTCTTACTGTGGATGGGGCTTCCATTCAGAAAGCTCCTGTATGAGAAGACAACTTGATGAAATGGCCCTTCTCTTGAAAAAGCACAACATTTATGTACCTGCTAGCACAAGGAAGGAAGACTCTGAAGAAGAAGAAGAATACCAAAGGAAATGACATGCACTGAAGGCTTGCTGCACATTAGCACCTGTCTTCCTCATTGATTCTGGAGCTTCCAACCATATGGCTGCATCCATAGAATCATTCTCTTCTTTTCGGTCCTTTGATGGTCCTAGTATTCAGATGGGAAATAACAGTGAAGTCAAAACAAAAGGGAAGGGCTCTATCCAACTTGAACATGGAAGGTTCAAAGATGTGCTATTTGTTCCCTCCCTAGCTTCAAACCTATTATTTGTCTATCAGATGACCCATACTGGATCTCCAAAGTGAGTGATCTTTGGTCCTAACTCAATGGAGATCACAGATATCTCTACTGGGAGCATCATAACAAAGGTTACTACAAATCATGCTTCAAAAGAATATGAGTTCTCACATTTCATGGCTCCTTCAGAACCAGTGCACTCTCAGCAGCCACCTACAAAGGAAGGTAAAAACATTGCATCTACTTCTTTTACAGCTTCTACTAGTATTGCAGATCCATCTATATCAGTTTATGACATTGAGATTTAGGGTGACTCAGATCTAGATTCAGTCCCTACTTCCAAACTAGAAGCTAGGAAGATGACTGGAAACTCACCTGACACTTAGAAAGGAAAGACTCTTGCGCTATGTCATACTATTTTACCTCCTTCAGAGAGATGCAATAGACTTCTTGTAAGATGCAATATGGCAAGGGCTTAGTCTTACTACATTAAGAAGAATGGATATGATCATACACCTCTTCATTCAACAAGAGACAAAGATTACATTCCTCCTTTCTCTCATCATGATTTTTGGAGAAGAAAGAGAAGTCTACATGCCAGGCCCCAGAATACCTGTGCACATCACACCATGCATGCTGCTTCACTACCTCACAGAGATGAAGATTGCAGCAACATATTTTCAAGTTTTTCAAACTTGAGACCTTATTCTACCTGCTTAGATAGAGGGAAGCCTTTTTTCCCATGTGGTTTTTTCCCCGACTCCTTGTATTAAGCAGTTACTTTATTTTACTTGATGTAATGGGTGACCTATGGTCTTAGTTACCAGGGCCCACAGTTTGTCCAAGTTAGCATTCAGGGGGGGTGTTAGGATTATTAATCCTCCCTTGTCCAAATTTGGTCATATGTCTAAATTGGGAGTCATGTCTAAATCGGGAGTCCATCCAGTCTATTTATAGTCATTAACACCATTGGGTCCACTTGACCTAATTGGGGCACATGTTTCAGTTACCAAAGTGTGGGGAACACTAATTGAGGCTCACTGCCACTTATTGCTTTGATTGCATAAGTTTAGGAGCCTCCTAGATCAATCCCTACAATTTAGGAAGCCACTGGGAGTGCCGAAACCAACCAAGGTCAGTTCACTTCAGTTAATGACTAGTCAAGCTAAGTTAGGAGTCAGTTACATTCAGTTCAAGTCCTCTACATTCAGTTAGTGCTAGGTTTACTTGACTACACACACGTGGGGCGCATTTCTCACCTACCACAGTCAGTTAACCTTAGTCAACACTGAATGTAACACTTTAGTTGTGTTTTAGAGCTCCGATGAACTCCGGTTATGGTTTAGACAAGGTCAGTTAACCACTGAGTCCTCCGATAGTGATTTAGACAAGGTCTTGGTTACCTACAGTCAAGTAGAGTCTAATCAATTCGAAATTCCTCATGTGGATTCGAATTTCTTGTGGCTATTAAAGCCATTTTACTTCTTTGTAATTATCATTGGATTACTTTTTTGATTAATGAAAGCATTCACAGCTGCAAGCCTTTTGCACTGTTTCATTCTTCATTTGCTGAGTAAATTGTGAGATCCACTTTGTGAGTTGTGTATTTGTCTACAGATCTATATGCTCAAATTTACATTAAGAACCAGGTCTCCCACTTCAAATTCCTTTTTTCCAGCTTTATGTTTATCAAACCACCGTTTCACTATTTCCTGTAGATGTTTAAAACATTCTTTGGCCCTGGATCTAGACTCTTCCACCTTCAAAAGATTATAGATTCTAATTTGCAGGATTTCGTTATCTGTGCCTCTAGACTCTTGGGCTATTATGGAAGATGGTAGCATAATGTTAGGAGGAAGGATAACTTCTTTTCCATAAACAAGGGTATATGGTGACACACCTAAGGAATTCTTGGGTGTGACCCTATCAGCCAAAAGAGCATTCGGTAATGCTAAATGCGAACTTCTTTGGTTTTCTATCACAGTCTCAGATTCTTGTTTGTAGATTCTGCCAAACCATTCCCTTGTGGGTAGTAGTTTGCAGAATAGTGCAACTTCATTCCTCTTTCATGAGAAAAATCAGTTAATCTAATAGAAGAAAAATAAGTAGCATTATCAAAAACCAGGGAAATTGGAACCCCAAACCTGGTCATAATATGATCTTGCAAGAAATCCATGACCGCATCTTCATTCACTTTACGTAACGGAATTTCCTCGACCCATCTAGTGAATTAGTCAGTTGTCGTCAAAATATATTTGTGTTGCAAGGAAGAATTTGGTTTTATCTCTCCAATGATATCAATTCCCCATTGCTCAAATGGTTATGTTATCATCACCGGCTTCAATGGTCCTGCTGCTTTGGCTTGTCTTCCCCCACACCTCTGGTAGATATCACACTTTCTGACATGGGCATGTGCATCCTTGAACAGTGTGGGCCAATAGTATCTGGCTCTGAGAATCTTATGGGCTGTCGTATCTCCGAAAAAATTACCTTCAGCAGGCCCATCATGTAACTCTGTTATGACTTTCTTTGCGTCTTCTTTCTCTAAGCATCTGAGAAGGACTCCATCATAATTCTTCCTAAATAAAATTCCATCAATGATATGATATGCAGCTGATTTAAGGCACAATGCTCTTCACTATTTGGAATTCCAATGTTTTGGCAACAATCCTTCCTGAAGGTAATGAATAAGGTCTCGGTACTAGGAATATGAAGCTGTGAAAAGAGGACATACATCCATCATATGTAACTCAGCTTCATTCTCCCAATTGTTTTCTTCATTGTTGTTACCTTTAACCATTAGTTTGCACAGTCCTTTCCCTTAAACTATGGATGCTAGTTTGAATTTGAGGTCATATTCTTGTAAAGCTGTTACCCAGTTGCCTCTTCTTTCTCCTAATTCCTTTTGTACGAAAAGAGACCTTACAGCTGGGTGTGGAACTATTACCTTCGTCCGGTTCTTAAGTATGTATGGCCTAAATTGTTTTACCGCTTTGAAGACTGCATAAGCTTGTTTATCCAAAGCTTGGTAATTCAATTCGACCCCCTGCAGACCAGTGCTCATAAATGATATGGGGTACTCATCTCCCCCATCTTCCTTTTGAGTAAGCACCGCTGCTAATGAATCGTCAGATGCGAAAGTGTACAAAATAAAATCCTTCTCAAAATTTGAACTTTTGAGAGATGGTGCATGAGAAATATATGTCTTTATTTTACTAAATGCATTTTTCTCTACATCAGTCCACTTGAATTGTACACTTTGTTTCACTATTTGCTGCAAAGGTTTAACAATTTGAGCGAAATCTGGTACAAACCTTCGCACAAAATTTATTGTCCCCATGAATGATTGCATACCTTTTTTGTTATGGGGTAAAGGGATTTGTTCTATGGCTTTGATCCTTTCTGGGTCTATGGAGATCCCCTTTTTAGAAACCATGTGACCTAGTGGCTTTCCTTCTATAACCGCAAACACACATTATCTTGGATTCAGTGAGACGCCATATTTTCGACAACGATCGAAAATTTGTTTTAGATGGAATGCTTGTTCTTCTCTATTCTTTGAAAATATCATGACATCATCAAGATATACTACAACACTACGACCAATTAGACCGCGAAAAGCTATGTCCATAGCCCTCTGGAAAGTAGCTCCAGCATTGATGAGTCCAAAGGACATCCTGCTGTAAGCAAAAGTTCCCCATTTTGTTCTGAATGTAGTTTTTAGTCTGTCTTCTTTAGCTACTAACACTTGATAATAGCCAGAGAATCCATATAATAATGAAAATAACTTAAAACCCGAAACCATCTGCAATATCTGTTCCATGGGTGGGATTGGATAGTTGTCTTTATCCGAAGCACGATTTAGGTTTATGAAATCCACACATGGCCTGATTTCTCTAGATTTCTTCCTTACTGGTACCAAATTTGAAACCCATTCTGAGTGTCTGACTTTGAATATAATTTTGGCATCCAATAATTTTTTCACTTCACTCTGAATTAAAGGCTCCAGTTTTGGATGCATCTTCCTCAAAGGTTGCTAATAAGGCTTGACTCCAGATCTAATAGGAATGATATGTTGTATAATCTTGGTGTCATATGTTTTAAGCTTTTCATATGTCCATGCAAATACATCTTTGTATTGTTTGAAAAAACTAATGAACTTATTTATTTCACCCAGGGAATAACACTTTCCCAAATTTACATATTTGGGTTTAACTTCAGTTCCCAAATTTATCATCTCAAAAATCAAAGACGAGCTATGTGTCTTGACATTTGCTGGTCTTCTGAATTTGTTGTCTAAATCAAACATCCGCTCTAAGATCCTGACCCCTTTAGGAATGAAGTTATCGAATTTTAACTCAGCTTGGTGTTCTTCGTCATCGATAATTGCCCCTTTGAAAGTTTCATCATTTATCAAACATTCCAATATTTGTTGTTCATCATAAAAAACTCGTAGATTAGTAATCATGTCTGGAACCGAAGGCCTGAAAAGTAATTCAATAGAACACTTGTTATTTGAAGGTACAACCCTTGCAGCTGAGGTAGCTAACAAGTCAGCTGCTGCATTCTTAAGTCTAGGAATGGATACAATATTAAATGCATAAAAATTTGTCAGCAAATCCCACACTTCATTCTGATAAGCTTTTAAATGAGGTGAGATGCAATGTACCTGTTTTCGAATTTGCTTTACAATTATTTCAAAATCCCCATACAATTTCAGATTTTCTACTTTTAATTCAATTGCTTTTCTTAGTCCCTGAACTAATGCTTCATATTCGGCTATGTTATTGGTACCTTCAAACTCTAATCTACATGAAAGAAAATGTTTATTTTTCTTTGGATCAACCAGGACATAGCCAGCTCCTGATCCTTCCAAAGTTTTAGATCCATAAAAAAAAGTGTCCAAAAACTATCTACTTCTATTGTACTTGAATCAACAACTACATCTGAAACTAAGTCTACTATTTTACAGTCAAATTCAACAGCATGTGAAAATCGAAGGAGATCCGGCTGTGTGTCTGGTGTACCATTGGATTCTTCTGCTTGATAATTTCCCGGTTCAATATCAATAAAGTAATTTCCCAACACAGAATTCACTGGTTCATTCTTACCCTCCAACTAAGTAACATTGTGCTTCATATGGGGCTCTCTTAATTCTTTTATTTGATTGGGACTTCCCTTATAAGGCAACCACAGATGTGACCAATCTGATGAAAAATATCCATTTAGCTTTGCTGACCAATCCTGACTCAAAACAAGTCCATAAGCCTCAGGTATGTCTGCTACTACAATATCGATGAACTGACACACTTTTTCATTTGAAGATAGTCGAATCAAAGCATCCTCCATTTCCCCAATTACCTTCACAGCTATTCTGTGTAACTGAATGGACTGCCAAGTAGATGGTTTAGGTTGTCCATTTATCTTCTTACAGACTGAAAGTGGCATAACATTGACTGATCCCCCTGAGTCTACTAAACAGTTGTGCACGTTATGGTTGAAAATTTCAAAAGTTAGGAGAAATGGTGGGCTTTTGAATTTAGACTTACCTCCCACACTTGCTTCACCAATTTCTTCTTCTTCAGGTTGATTGTCAGCGGGAAGCTTTTCCTCTGGTACTTAAAGTGCCTTTAACAATTTTTCTCTCTGTTAAGGCATATTACACATTTCAAACAGTGAGATATTTGCCTTAGCCCTTTTAATATCTTCCACAATATTATATTCCATCTTATGTTCTTCGAGATTCTTCTTTACATTATCAATTTTTTCTTCGACGGGCTTAACAGGCATGTTAATTTTCTTTGAATTTTGACTCATAATGGTGAATTCAAGTATTTTATCAGCTGTGGTGCTCTTCTGAATTTTCTTTACATTCTTTTGAAGTCTCTTAATTTTCAGGAGTACTGATCTGTCCTCTTTTATCAAACCTTGACTTCTTGTTGTCACGTTTGTTTCCGATATCTCCTCCTGTTTCATATAGCCTTCTTCTTTGGTATCAAACATTGAGACACAGTCCCATAAAACCAGAGCATCATCCTATTGTTTTTCTATGGATTTATTACCCTTTTCCTCATCATCAGCTTCTGTTAGTTTGGAGTCCAAAATCCGATTCATTACTAATGTCATTGAATTGATCCATTGTGGAAATTTTTTCTCAGAATGAGGCTGCTGATGAAAGGTGCAAAAATTATCCATCCCTACCTCCATTAAATTCATTGATGCACGACTATGTGGAGGAGGCTTAGATTGATTGTTGTCCTCTCTCGTTTTATAGTAAGGCTTATAAGATTTCTAAGCTTCTTTTTCCTTTTCCAAATCTATTATTCTGTTAGATAGTTTCTGCTTCATTTTCAACATTCCTTCAAAGTCATGTGACTGCTCCTCTTTAGGCTTAGACAATAATAAGGCTTTCTTACCAAATTTTTTTTCTCCTAACTACTCAGGATAATCTTCTATGCTCTCTTTTTCAGCTTCTACTCTCTCGGCTTCTTCATAAGTCTCTGACACCGTAGGTTTGACTTGCATCTTTGCAAACATGGCCAAGTCAGGCCCTAAAGCTGAAGTATAGTATTTGATCAAAACCTTATCAGACGGTTTATTAGTTGCAGAAAAATTCTTAAGATAAGCAACAAACCTTTGGGTGAAACTATGCACTTTTTATTTTCTTTCTTTCTTTAAAGCGCACAACCCTTTCATTAGAGCTGCATGAGTTTTCTGGGATGCATATTTACTTTTGAATATCCTTTCAAATGTGTCCCAGTCTGGGATTGAGTTTGCAGGCAGAGAAAAATAAAATGAAGCTGCTGCTCCTTTCAGGGTATGTGGAAACAATCTGCAGACTACATCTTGATGTTCTCTAGCCCTTATCCCTTCTGTAGCCAAGTAAAAGCTTTGCAAATGATCATCTACCAAAATATTTTCACTTGGGTCAAACTTGGGCATCATTTTCTCAAAATCCTGAGGTAAGTCATGTAAAGGGGGTGTCAGGTTTAAAGGTGACCTATCCCTCCAAGCAGGTGGTGGATTCGGTGGGTTGGGTGGCTGATTTGCATTCACTTTTTCCATGAGCTTGGGTGGAGAATGAGGTGGTGAGTGAACAAGGGTATGAATAGGTGAACAACAAGGTGTATCTGGGCCCACTTGATTCAAAGGCTGAACAACTTCTTGTAAGTTTGTTTCTACTAGTTCTTCAAAATCTCCAACCAACACTGCGTCTTCCAATATAGGGCGGTCTTTCTTCTTATATTCTCTTCTGGGTAAGACATGAATAATTGGTAATTCTCCAATATTCTTCACATATGCCCTAGTATGTCTTCTTAGATCATTAACTACTTCGTTATCGACATAATACAGATGCTCTTTACCCTTCTATTCAGGAATTGGATTGGGAAACAGACTGCTTTCAGAACTATCATCGGTGGAATAATCTCGAGAAAATAAGTTTTCTCGGCCAGCCATGCACTGGCTGCTCTCATTCTAGAGCCAAAAAATGTTGAGGCTTGGAAAATCACAGGTAACAATAGTTAGGTATTCTCCCCAGTAAATGTTCCCAACTATCCCTTTACTATTTGGCATGGGGAATCCGTCCGGTTTACGGTTCGGCTACCGTAGGTCAAGTAACACAAATAAAGGGTTTTACCGGTTACGGCCCGGTCCACCGTGTATGTTTTAGTTTTTTGTATTTAAGTATGAGATGCAAGTGCCTATCTAGAAATGCAGATTGATAAAGAATACGAGGAGCGGTCACAATGTGATGTAGAGGTTCTTACCTCTAGTCTTAACTCTCTTGCATCTAAACCACACACAACAAGAAAAAAACTAAAACTTACTATCTAACCTATCCCTAGGGAGCAAGATTATTATTCATCAATGAGTAATGTATTTTGTGCATGCATTAAGAAAAATCACAGATAGATGTTACTTATTTCAAAACACATGAACATTTATAGATATATGAACAACCAGATAGCTAATTGTTTATGAACAACATTCATTACTCATAGTGGAAATTTCATAGAATAAACTAGAGCGCATTCATAAAAAGAACATAGGTTCAAAGAGTTAGAATGATCTCACAGTTAATGGATAACAACTGAAAATGAAATAGTTCACATTCAACAAATCCATAGCACAACATTTGAAACCTTCCACAAAGATTTCTCCAACAGGAAACTTGTAATTTCTTTATGCAAAAGGAAATAGTTCTTCTTACATCATACTCTCACAAATGTATCTAGGAAAAAGTCCTTTTATACAACTAACTCTCCTATTTTTATACAAAAACAACCAAAACCTTTGGGTTTCCCCTCGGGTGACCTTTGGGCTTCCCCAACCGTTTAATCCGACAATCTTGTCTTTTAGTGGGTGCTCATGATTTATACAATACGTTACATTTCATTGAAATTTAATAGCACTTTTATAACGAGAGACCAGCTTGATCAGTGATAAACTTTTCCCAAGCCTGGGCCTCTGCTGCTATTGAATCTGCTGGTCCTTGAAGACCTTGTTGATCTCAGACCTTCACTTTATCCTTCCTTTACTATCTCTCTTCTTTATGCTTCAGCCTCTTCTTCCCTTGCCGCCTCCCTTCTGCTTTGAATTTTAGACATATCTTGCTTGCAGTAGTCACCCTATCATGAACATAGCAGATTTAGACCATCTAGCATTTAACAAAGTAACAAAAACTACACTAATACATGCATTATGTAAAATGAACTATAAACAAATTTAATGCATGAAAAGAAACATGATAATGCAAAGAAAATCCTGCAAGTTAGTATATTGAACTTCGCTAAATCCACTGTCCAAACTAAAACACAAGTCTGAAAAACAGACTCTCTATCTCAATCCGGGCCACATCCGGACCAATTCGACATCTTCCGAAGAAAGAATGAAAAATGACAAAGTAACCGCCATCGAAAAACAGAGTAAAAGCACACGAGAAAGGTGGGAAAACCCTCACCAGCGGGAAAAAATACTAAGCATCGGGCGGAAACAAAACTCTCATCGGTGGTCGGAAACACTATAAGTCAGATGGTAAATTCACTATGTCGCCGCAATGTCGGAGACCATATATACTAAAGGTTCTGGGTCAAAATAAAACATCGGTGAAATAAAATACTAAAAGCTGCCATACAGGCATTGGAGATCGGAAGGACTAATCACAATGCGTCGGCAGAATAGATCAATACGCATCCGCAATGGTGGAAGGTGGACAGACAACAGATTCCGCAATAACAAGAATTATCGATGATCAGAAGCTTTGAGGAGCATGTATCAGCGACCAAAGGCTCAATGCTGCCACCGTGTCGGAAACACAAAAGACTAAATCTCCAATCAATCATCAACACCGTTCCGATAGCAAAAACAAAAACATTGCAAAGTAAAAAGTTTGATCAATAAAACAAAGGCATCGACGACAAGTAGAACTGTCCATCAGAACATTTGCCATCTGCCCTTCGAAATGGAGGCAACTTAGAAGACTAAAACACCGATAGTAAAATGAAACTAAAAGCGCATCGACGAAAAACTAGACTTTCCATCGGGACATTCGTAATTTACCTTCTGCAACAGCAGCTGCGTAAGGAACTACTGCCCCAATTCACTTGTTCAAATGACCTCCGACAACAATAAAGGAAATCAATCCATAAGTCAAAAAACTTCAAACTTCATAGTCAAAAGCGTTTGTAGACAAAAAAAATCATTCATCCTCCGAAAGCGGTAAATAATTGAACTCAATTCAAACTCATGAAAATCCAAAATTGTAGCAGAAGAACAACCGAGTTCAGGAAACCAATAAAACTAGGCAAGATAAAATCAACAAGGAGGGTCCAAAATTTTAAAAAATTGGGAAGAAAGTTGCAGCTGCAATAGGAACTTATACAAGACTTATATGATACAGTCATGGAAATTACATACTATTTATGAGAACTTTTGGAAACATGATGGTTATATCACTTACAACCTTATAATAGTGTTTTGAATTTGAATACAATGGTAGAAAATTTGAAGAACTATTCCCAAGGAGTAAACAATGTGTCTTCTCTACTAAGGGACTTTACCACCATATTAATTCCTGACATAGTGAGCCAATTTGAAATCTAAACCAACTCTTTACCAACACCTTGAATAGAATTGCACAAAACTCAAAAACCATTTGGAAACAACTTATTTATTTACTACACGACTACAATAAACCATAATATAAATCACATGTTAAAAGATAAAACAATAACCACTTTTGATGGGGTTAGGTAAAGTGCCATTTACATTGACAATGACATGAAGGAACTTATTGTTGATTTCTGACCTATAATATGTCCACCCCATATGAAGAGAACTCTTCCTCATCTATGATCCTTGTTGTACAAACTATGAATCAAACCTCCAGAAAAGCTTTGCAACGTGTCTCTGAAATATTAGCTTTCTTGAGTTACCGTATGCAACTAAAACCATCATAGACTACTCAGTTATATCATATTGTAGTCTTGCTGCAACACTGCAAAGCTTACTATTCTTCTTACACTTTGTAGAAGGAATTATATCTTTAGAAGGGTTTGCTAACCGTTATCTATGAAGTAACCATATGATCCTTCATGACAAGAGATAACTAAATCACACCTAATTATTTCCTTTAATAATAAAAAGAGACTTCAGTTTTTCTATAAGAGAATTACGATTATATTGGATGTATGAACTATTTATCTATCAATGGTTTGTTGGAGTTTGTAGAAAGAGTTGTTTTCCCTATTGGAAATTGGGATATATACAAAATGCAATCAATTTCTAGTGGGACATTCAAACAATGTATTGTCAAGCTGGAAACTACGACTATAGGAATTTGCGACTGACATAACAAATGATTATTTGATTTATTTTAGATTTATGTTATACTTTTTTCGTTTGATTGTCAAATTATTGGTGGGAGTCATATTTGAGGCTAAAAAATATCCCATACCGTCAATGCGTGGATTGACTCTAACCATGTCAAATTTCAGTGCATACAAACACAAACTGAAAAAATTCCCCATTCATAAGTCACTTTGTGCAAGGTCGTGAGGACATATTAGGATACTATAGGAAAATAATTCAGAATTAGGGTGGTTCAAAATTTTATTAGGTCAAATTTTGGAAAGGGTGACTGTGCTCATAAAGACCCTTAAAAACAACTTCATAAAAGTGATAATGTGACCTAAGGTACTAATGGAATTAAAGATAGTGTTGATGTTGAACAACCTTTCTCTAATATGCATCATAAGAAATTACCAACCTCGAAATGTATCCTAAATAAGGAATGGATTAAAACTTAATTAAAATGTAATTATTGTTGTTAATAACTTGAGTAGTCAAATTCCTAGTTCGATCAGAAATATTTATCAACTGCAAGTGAAACGATGTGAGTTAAAATGGCGTGGTTAAGGTATGGCGCACTTATAAAAATGTGTGGTTAACTCTAAATTTTGAAATATTTAAGAGCGCAAATCAAAGCTATACCTCCTACTTTATCCCATTATTTAGACAAAAAAACTCCAGAAGCAAACCAGGGACTCTCCTCTTCTTCACACAATTGCACCTCTACCGTCAACAGACTAGGTCCCCAAATTTTATTATTATTATTAGTGTGTGTGTGTGTGTGTGTGTGTGTGTGTGTGTGTTGTAATCAATTATATTGCAAGGCTACCAATGATACATATATAGATTCATATAACAATGATACAAATATGAGACAAGGAATGGTAGATAGAATACCAACTTTATATTAATCAATTACACATGAGGGTTCATACATGAAACCGAACCGAGTATCTCTCCAGCTCTACAACCTATATATATGATTTAAAAAACAGTTACAACAACTACCTGTCGGTTCAACCAACTGACACGACCTGTGAGGTCAACATAATATACAATTAGTCGAATGGAGAATCTAGTTGGTTTAGCTAACTAGGCTTCTCCAACATCTCCCCTAGCACAAAATATTTATTCGTCCCAAAGAAATGAAGAGATGACAATCTTATGTCTTGAGTAGCCATGCTGCTGTATTGTTCGTTCGTTATGAGCTATGCTATCTGATGGATGTTTTCTACTGAATGCATACTTCTACAATAGCCTCTACAGTGATTGATAACTGATGCCAAAATTCCTCCTAAGTGTGAATGGTAATTCCTCCTAAGTGTGAATGGTTTTTGTATGTCTATAGTTAAGGTGGTGAGGCTCGACAAGTTCTGTATCTTTTGGTGCATATCTATGTTGAGGATGTTGATCATGTCAGTCCCCAAAATTTGTGTCTTCTCTTCGGCCTGATCCTGTCATCTTACCTTTAACTGCTGTTGAAGATTTGACACGACACTTTAAAAATGTTGGTATGCTTTGTCAAGGGGTTTGTGAGTGTCACCCCCTTCTGGAATTGTAATAAATTGTTTTGCTAAATTTTCACACTTGGTAAAAAATTCTGTCTGTTCTATATTTATTTTCTTCAGTTGTTCTTTAGTTTTTTCTCTCCTGACTCTAGACTCTTTATTGATAGAATCTGCCGACATGTATAGTTCTTCTTCTTTGGCCTTCTGTGTATTGATTTCCATTGTAGAACCTAATTGGACTAGATGAATCACTAAAGGTATATATTGTTGGGACTATTATAGTTGACGTTGTTTCTCTTTTCTTTCTTTTCTTCTCCTCCACCCCTTCTCTCTAGCTATTTTGTCGATTTCTTGTATCGGAAAAATGTCTACTAGTGCAATTTGTGTTTGTTCAGTGGGTATAGTAGTAAGAACAAGACTTGGTGGATGGATGTCAAGCAGAGTAGTGATAAGTGGTAATTGTATAGGAGGTGTCATAGGCGAAGGAAGGGGCGGTGGTTTCTCAGAAGTTGAGGGTAATGTAGTTGGGATGGAAATTTTTGGTAATGGGTTGTCGAGAGTTTCAATTGTTTAAAAAATTTATCCAGGTTCGATAGGGTCAAAATTTTCAACAAGTTCTTTGCTAAGTTCTACAGAGTCGATAATTTTGACAAGTTATTCAGAGACCGTAGGTTCGGTTGTTTCGTCAGTGGGGTTATTGATGAAGGGTTCAAGAAGTAGTGGGTTTTTGACACGTTGGGGAATGAATGAGGAAATTCATTCTACCACAATATCGCTGGTTACATCATGATTTATTTGTAGAATGGTCTTAGTATACCCAACAACTTGTGCTTTTGGTATGGAGGATTGTGGATGGTCAGGACTTTGGGGTACGACTAAACTATCATGTGGAGCATTTGCGGGTATAACTGGTTTCTTTACCATCATTTTCTTTAAGTCAGGGAAAATGGAGGGTAACTGGTTTATGAATTCTTGGAGTTCATTGTCCTTTTGGAGTCGGGCACGGAGTTGTGTAGATAATGACTATAAGTATGGATGTGTGATGGCAAGTGGTGTGGTTTCTATCGAAGTCAGTATGACTTCTTCGACAATTTGGGTCGGAGATGGAGGTGGTGGGGTGTGGCTGAGATCGAAAGGATTGACAAAAGGTGGTGTAAAAATTTTTACTTTCTTTTGACTTGTCTGTACTTGTTGATCCTCTTCCATGATAAATTTTTGGAAATGCTCATCAAATGGTATCTTCTTTCTAGAAGCATCCTCTAGGATTTGAGTTGCGCTATCATACAACTCTGTATTATCATCTTTTGTTAGTTCTTGGAGGATGATTTTAGGTTTCCCCTTTCCTTTTACCATGCTCTTCCTTTTCTGTCGATCTTTAAATATCTCATCGTCTATCCGATGGATATTTTCTTTTGTGAGTGCACATTCTGCAAGAGGGGTATCCGATGGGGTACTCTCATCAGTCAGATCTGATTCTTCCTGTTGTTGTGTATCTATTGAGGCATCCCCCAATGGATTGATGTCACCAGTATTATTGTGGTCGAGAGTGAAAGTGATTATATGAAGTCGAACTTCATAGTCCTATTCTTTATCCAGATCAATTAAAGGATCGACTATTGGTTGGTTGATTTTCTTTGCTATAGGAGGTATATCTAAATTTGTATTTGATTTTCGACTAATTTCTGTGAATATTGCCTCAACTGAGGGGTAAAAGTCAAGTGATTTTGTGTTTCCTCCAGCTCCTTGTAGATACTAGACCAACATATGGTCCAGTTCAAGTTGAATGTGTGATGATGGTGGTAGACATATTAGGACATTTTGTGGTGCCCACCATCGAGCAGTTTTGATTTTCAGTGCTTGGAACCATGTATCTAACCAAATTTTTGCTATTGTTTCTCCCAGTTGACAACCATCCAGGGAAAAATATTTAAAATTACACATTGAAATTCAATTTGGCTTAGTGAATTCTTTATCTTCGACTAGTCAAAGATGGTACATGCCAATACATATTATCACTGAAGGGTACCAGATTTGGGCTCCTTCCTCTTCGCAATTTATGCATATGTGCTTTATTATTTCGGCTAAAAGTTCAGCCCAACGATAGAGTTTCCCTTTTGTCAACACGTTTTGAACTGATTCTAGCATGTCGAGCTTCAATTTGAAGCCTCTTCCAGTGCTTGTTAAAGCCATAGAAATATTTTTGCAACTATCTTGCACGTGCCATAGATGATTTGACTAATTGTCAGCCCTTTTGAGTTATTTCCTGCCACTGTACATGTTAGTTCTTCCACAAGACCCAGGTTTAATATAACATGGACCGGTTCTACTTTGTTTGATAATCCAGTGAGCCTATAGATTAGACCGCTGATAATTTCGACAGGTGTGTCGAGATAGAATTTGTCGTTGTGGTACCGAATGACAATGAACTGTGGACTTATCTCTTTTGTGTCGATGAAGATTTCCATAAGCAGTGCATTCATATAATTGAGTATTATGCTAGAACTTAATATTCACCCCCCCTCTATCCATTTACCATCTCTGTATCACCAATCCTTAATTTCCTTCCAGATCCTTTACCATGATGTCTCAACTACTTTAGCGTTTCAGATGTTATGTAGTCGGGTCTCTAATGGTGTGCTAGCTTTTTCTAGTTGTTTGAGTTTGTTTGATGTGAACCTGGTAGTTGTAGTCGGATTTGGAGTTCGGGTGCTCTGGTGTTCTAGTTCGTGGAAGAATGATGTCCAATTTTATTCTGGTGTGGTATTTATAGCACAATTATTTGGAGTGGGAGGGGTGTATTGAATGGTAGTATTAATTGATGTATTAATAGCATATTTAACTGTGAAGGACGGATTGTCGATGTTTCTTTCGATACATTATGACTTTTGTGCTCCATATGTCGATGTTCATCATGACTTGATTGGACCATTGGCCCTTCTTTATGTTAGTGGGTTTCGAGATTGTGATGGTGTTGGTGAAGTGGTTGGTATTCTTCCCGTATGTTATATCAATGGTTATATCTCCCAAACTGTAATCTTCTACTTCCTTGCTGAGAGTTGGTCCAAGGTCTTGTCGTACTGATTTTATTTTATGTAGTATTTCTCTTGTGTTTGCGTTAGGCCTTTATGGTATTTTTTTTCAATTTATTTATAGTTATACAACCATTTTTTTTTCATGCTATCTAACGTTTTAGTCAAGCACCATTAACTAACTTCCGGAATACACTCCCTTGTAGTGTTTTTAGTCGGACTGATATGTTAGCCTTGATTTCTTTGATAGTGTATGGACTCATCCATTCAATGTGTAATTTATTTGGCTATCCCTTTACTCGACTATTGTATAGTAGCACAAGGTCTCCAATTGACATGTTTTTACTTTTGATATTTTGATCGTTCCAAGATTTTTGCTGTTGCTTTTGGACTTCTTCACTTTGCATTGGAATTTGTTGGCGTTCTTCTAGTTTAGATAGTTGCGTTAATCATTATTTTCTAGCATTTTCAACATATATGTGTAATATGTTGGTGATTATAGGAGTCTACTATCGAAAGTGTAAAGGAGCGACTGCTTCCTGTCCATAGAAAAGTCAAAATGGTGTCTGATCTGTTGACCATTTTTATGTTGTTTTGTATTCCCATTAGACAACGGGAGTTTTTTGTCCCAATCGTCTTTGTCAATGTCACATATTTTTGTTAATCCTCTGGTCAATGTTTTGTTAAAAGCTTCAATTGCACCATTAGATTGGGGATGATATGTTGTACTCTTCTGATGTTTGATCATAAATTGTTTTGTCAAAGATGCAATTGTATTGTTTACAAAATGTGACCCCTAATCACTGATCAAGGTCAATTTAAAACCAAATATAGTGACAATATTTTCGTATATGAATTTTATGGCTATCTCACTTGAGCAGGTTTTGATTTGTTCTGCTTTCTTCCCAGTTAGTGACATATTTGACTGCTGTGATAATATATCATGCTACTGTTCGTCTAGCCGGTATTGGAATTGTCCTATAAAGTAGATCACCCAAACCCAAATTTCAAATGTTAAACTTGGGTTTACCAATATTAAAGGAATTTGAGTACTTGGTAGAGGCTGACCTAGTCATTGGCATCAGTCACATTTTCTTATGAATCTTCACCAATATCAGTATAATGTCATCCACCATAATTCAAACTATTGGATTTTTCAGGATGTTGTGTTGGGTTGAAAATGACCTCGAACTGGACCAAAGTGTGCTTCATTCATTATACTTTCTCTTTCATGGTCAAGAACACATCCACGAAGTACCTCATCTAATCCTAGTTTATAGACGATTTTTTTTACTATAGTGTAAGGTGCAGCTTTCATTGCTAGGATCCTTTTCCTTTTATCGCTCATCCCTTCTAGCGCTCAACCTTCCTCTAGAAATTGAGCAATTTATGCTAAGTCAGAAGATACAGCTTTAACTTGAAATATATGTGCATCTGGTAAATCATCTTTGATTCCAGTTGGTTCTTCCCCTATGTCGATTCTCGACAAGTGGCCGGGTCCAACATTTGCTTTACCGGGTCGAACTATGACTTCAAATTTGAATTATTGAAACAATAATAGCCATCGTCATATTCTTCCATGATGAAATGGTTTATTAACTAAATATTTTAGTGATTGATGGTCAGTATAAAATACAAATGGATTAGCGAGTAAATAATGTCAATATTTTTGAAGTGTAAATACCATTATGAGTTCTTCTCTTTCCGTTGTCGAATAATTCCGTTCAGATTTATTTAGGTTTCTACTACTGTATGCATTTGGATGGTCCATTCCATCATCACCGGGTTGTGTTAATATTGCACCGATTGGTATGCCGGATGCATCAATATGTACATGAAATTTAATCTATGAATTTTGAAATCGTAATATGGGTGCTTCGACTAATTTTTTGTTTAAGATCTCGAATGCTGTGGCACATTCGTCGGTCCATTCGTACTCCTGATTTTATTTTCGTAGTTCTTCTAGTGGATATGTCATGTCAAAATAATGGAGAAATTTCTGTAATACCTCGTATGTCCTAGTAAGACTCTTATTTTCTTAGGATTTACTGGTGGTTTTAAGTCGAGAATAAATTTAATTTTTGTGAAGTCGACTTTAATACCTTCTTTACATACGACGTGTCCCAGTAGAATTCCGATTAGAGTCACAAAGATACACTTTTTAATATTGAGAGATAATTGGATCTGTGGACATATTTTTAACACAAGTCTTATCNATATTCTTTGAATGCTTTAACGACTATTCTTGAGAAACCAACTGCTGCATTTTTCAGTCGAAATGGCATGACTTTGTAGGTGAATGATCCAAATTCACAGACAAACGTCGTTTTCTTTTGGTCTTCTTTATAGATAGGCACTTGATTGTATCCTGAGAATCCATCTGTAAATGAATAACACTCGTGGCCTGCAACTTTGTTAAGAATTTCATCTATGAAAGGATTCGAAAATGGGTCTATGAGCATTTCTTTGTTAATTTCTCGGAAGTCGACATAAATTCTTAGTAGTTCCATGTCATTTTTCTTTGGTTGAATTCCCATTGGGCTTTCCCATTCCGGTTGATCGATAGGATAGATGATTTTGGCTACTAACATGCTGTCGATTTCTTTCATTACTATCTCCTTATATTTATGTGCAAGTTTATATGGTATTTTCTTTATAGTTTTTTCCTTGGGTTTTATGTAGATCTTCATTTCAACCATTTCTTGAACTAACCCTTTGAGATCCTTATAGTCCCAAGCAAAAACATCCTGAAATTATTTCAATAACTTGACAATTTCCGTCGTTTGCTCTTCGTTCCAATAGTCTCCAATCTTTGAAATTTTAGGACTATCATTGTTAGATATTTAAACTTATTTTATTTTAACTTTCACATCCATCCATCATCTAATGTGTTTGGAAACAAGTGAGGCCAGACTCATTCATCTTTATACCCCAGTCTTCTCCATTCTTTTTCACATGTAGCGATATGTTTTTTAGGGTCCTGTCCTTGTGTGAAGACTGGTATATTTGATTGTTTTATTAGCTTTTTCCCTCAAAATATTTCGATAAAGTAAGTTGAATCTATCATCCATGTTTGTATTCTCGATTGGTGAGTATCCCACCAACGAGCAACTTGCCTTTGAAATGTTTCAACCAAATTTTGGAGTCGACCTTGTTCACCTATATTTTTAGAGACTTATTCAACATGAAGTGCTGATGATTCACGCTCTTTGTATCCAAGCGGTGGTCGACTTGATGCTTTAATATTTATTGGTGTCAGAGATGGGTATTCTCTAATTTTTCGTTCAAATATTTTAGGAATTGTAGTGATAGAAAAACACTTTCGTGTTTTCTTTTTAGGAATGGTCTAGATAGTCCAACATCCCCTTGCTTGTAATTCATAATTTTCTATTTCCCAATCATATAATTCTGCATCCTAGTTATAATCGATTGAATCACGATTCCCTAGGTGAAGTTCTCCATATATGTTAGGTTTGGTATAATCTTCATTGTTCTGTATTTGGTATAACTATTGAACATTGACATCTTCATCTATGGGTTTTGTCCATGTTTCTCCCTGTGATGGATGGATTGGAACAATGAATTTTTTCCCATTTCCCTTAATTTTGATTCTTTCTTTATCTAATGAAATAGATACCTTCATTGTTCGTTCCCATGGTCGGCCTACCAAATTTAGGAAGGAACTGGATCCTTCCTTAGGGTTGATTATTTTAAAGTCGAATTTAGTTTAGATGCTTTTAATAGCTGTGTCAACATTTTTCTAGACACCAATGGGTTCGATTAATCCTTGATTTCCTCTTTTTATATATATGCCAGATTCATTTAGTAGGGGTTTACCAAGTTTTTCCCATGTGTCTCTGGTCATTATGTTTACCTGCGATTCGAAGTCGAGAACGACTTGTCGGATGTGGTAACCTTCAATTTTGAGATCGAATAAAGGGTTGGCATCATGTTTATCTTTTTTATTAAGGCTACTTATGATTTTAGCCTGCTTATCTTCACCATAATTATTTTTAAGATTGTACATTAAATCAATTAACTTTGCAAAAAAAATCATCAGTATTTATTAGTTTAATTAATTATTTAGCAATCTTCTGTTGAGAGTCATCATTTTCTTCTTGTGCAACTACTTCTTGGAATATATTTGATGCATCATTATACAGTTGTTTTTGTTTAGCAGGGTTAGGATAATCTTCCTTACTTCTTATTTTACTTATTTGTGGATCTTCCATGCCAATTTTTGTGCCTTGTTGAGTAACAATTTGTAAATTTTTAGTTTGAAAAATATCACACTTCCGAACAGTAGAAAAGACATTAACGTTCCTTTTATTGTTAATTTTTCAAGCATGGTAGGGAAATCCTCCAAAGAGTGATCACCTACACCACAACTTGTACAAAATTTGAGGTTGGTCCAGTCCTTGTACGTACAATCTGTATGTCGATGTCCTTAATTTAAGCATGTGTAACACTGGATGGGCCGACGTGGTTTGTTTTCTCGATTTCCAAAATATTGGCCTCGACCTTAAAATCCCCTACGTCGATTATTATCATATCGACGCTCAAATATGCGACCGTCATACCTTTGATTATTTTGATCGTTCTAGTCATTATTGTTATTCCTTGTATTATTGTCATTGGTGTTGCTTTGTGTGACATCATTTGTCTGATAAACTGCTTGATAGTTCTGTCTATTTTTCAAGTTTAACTAAAATTTTGCTATTGAGTGACTTTTGACTTCGGAGATTGTACACCAACGAGCTTTTTCATTTTTCATGTTGTATGGGCAATCCTTCATTGCATGTAAGTTATGCTCCTGACATATATCGCAAAAGCACTTCGATTGTATGAACCAGATATCTTGTCGACGATAGTCTTGTCGACAATAGTATTTTGTATGACTAGCCATCGAGCATTTAGTATACCAGACATCATGTCCCTTGAGGCTCATTTAATGTATTGATTTCTGCATTCTTTCCAGTTTTTATTCAATACATCTATCGACAGGATTTACAGGGTAAACCTCATCCGTTCTGATCCGTAATGCCTTGGTCAATGCATCTTAATATGCGCTAAAGTTTTCCAACTGAATATGTGTTTGAATTTTCTATAGGAGTCCAAGAATAAACCATTGAATTAGTAATTTTTCATCTATGTTATATTCCAATGGGATCAATAAATATTTGAATATTTTTTCAAATTCTTGAACTTTTTCATTCGATTTATGAGCTGTGGTTTTCAGCTTCTTTGCTGTAAGATGCGTTGCATCAGGCGTTTTAAAGGATGACATAAATTGTTGTTTTATTTAAGATTTTGTCACATTTGTTGTCTTCTTCATATATGTCATATACTAATTTAGTGCTCTCTTACGCAGAGCACCGAAAAACTGTTCCATTTGATGTTCTTCTTTGGAAACGACGTTTTCTTCCCATATCGACTCACATACGAACCAACGTCATTTGGGGTTCTCATCTCCCGCATAGAGGGGAATGTGGGAAGGCATGTGTGCCATATTTTCAGCATCTACGTCTCCTTTAGTCGGTGGAGGTAGAGGTGGTGGGTTTCTCTCTGTAATTGCGCTTTCTTCACATCTATTTTCGACATAACTTTCATTTTCGTCAGAAGTTTTTCTGTAACAACCGGTTCACTTTCGACTAGAAATCAATTTATGTTGACTCCTTCTAATGATACCCAAGTAAAATTTTGCTGAAACTAGGGTACCTTTACTGGTGACACCGATTGGTCTGGTGAGTTATCTAAAGCTGGAATTGGATGGGGTGATGCTCCTTGATGATTTGAGTAAAGTAGGTAAAAAATGCGATTAGACGAATAGGGTTGAAAAGTAACCCAATTCCCTTCTTGCGGTCGATGAATTACAATATGGTCGACATCATTTCCTCCACTGTCTAGTCGACTCCATACACCTACTTAGCCAACTCCTAGTCCTAGGTCTTCTTGAACAATATCCTCCACTCGGGCACTCTAAATAAGATTTGATGGGGAATGTGGCGTTATATTCTGGGGTATGTCTACTTGGAGAGATCTACCTCGCTCTATACACAAGTATTCATCCATTGGTGACACTTCTTCATTGATGCCCTCTTCTTGTCAGTCATGACTTGACTCTGGCGGATTTCTTTTTGGTTCTGTCACTCTATTCGTCATTCTTTCTTGTTGGAGCACAAAAAATTGTTCTCTGATTTATTCCCACCTCTTTCTCCTCTTTTCCCATTCTATTTTCTGTATATATGGAGTGCTTTTGTGTGTGATTGTTCTATTTTTTTCCTTTTTGGTCATACTTTTCATTGCTGGCCCCAATGTTTTCTTCATCAGTCAACTATTCAATTTCTCCACTTTACTTCAGAGCATGACCAACTACCTGCCCATTGCTGACCCGAAATATTTTTATAAAGTTCAGGTGGAACTGGTTATTTATTTAAGAAGTACTTCCACTCTCTTTCTTGGATGAATTTATCCCACTCCTTTTTCTTGACCTCCTAGTTTTTGTTTCTTGGTGGAGTTGTCAAGAGTGGACGAGGCTTGACAATGTGTCTTGCACCTCTATCGATTAGGAATATGAAAAAAAGTGTCAAAAACGAACAAAGGAACTGTTCAGTGAGGTCATTATAGAATCTCTCTTTGATGCCATCGACAAATACTCTTTCTTTGACAACTCGCTCCTCATAGAATTCGTCAGCAATTCTTTCGAATCACTCCGACAAATTTGTGCGGCCTCCTCTTGTTAATTTCTAGAGTAACTGACGTTCTTTTTCACCTATCGGATTTTTCATCCAGTAGCTTCTTCAGTGCATGTGGGATGAACTCGAAAAAAATTTCATGCATTTCATAGAAGAATTTATCCTTTGCTTGAGAAATAATCAACTTGTTTCTTCTAGTGTAATTATGCTGTTAGTTCGCTATTTTACACTCCCACCAATCCTTGATCTCCTGCTCTGATATCATCTGATCATAGTCATTTTAATTCGATATATGTACCACCAATAACTAAACCAATGTTGTAATCAATGAGATTGCAAGGTTACCAATGATACACATATAGATTCATATAACAATGATACAGATAAGAGACAAGGAATGGTAGATAGAATAACAACTTTATATTAATCAAGTACACATGAGGGTTCATACATGAAACTGGACCGAGTATCTATCCGACTCTACAACATATATATATGATTTACAAAACAGTTACAAAAATTACCCGTCGGTTCAACCAACCGACACGACCTATGAGGTCGACATAATCTACAATTACTCGACTGGAGAATCTAGTCGGTTTAGCCGACTAGGCTCCTCCAATAGTGTGTGTGTGTGCATGTGTGTGTGCGTGCGTGTGCGTGTGCATGTGTGTGTGCACATGTGCATGTGCACG
>LPNX010593559.1:338577-352747 GCA_001517045.1 Pseudotsuga menziesii | reverse complement strand
GTGTGTGTGTTTATGTGTGTGTGTGTGCGTGCACACATGTATGTGTGTGTGTGCGTGTCTGTATGCGTGTGCGTGTGCATGTGCGTGTGTGTGTGCGCGCGCGCGCGTGTGTGTGTGAACAAATTCTAATATTTTTCTTCCAAAATTTCCCTATAACACATGCACACAATAATTGTTTTTACTATTTTTCAAATTCAAATTACAACCCTTGATTCCAAGTGTTTGCAAAAATTTACCACGGATGCAAAGTCTTCATAAATGATCAATACTTCCAAGTTCATTGCTGAAAAAGGGTGCAAAAACTATGTGAATGTGCTTTTAAAAATGTAGGCCAAGTATTCTAAAAGTGATTTATAGTAAAATATATGAATAAATTAAAAAAAAACTACTTTGCAAATGGATTCTTCAACGTGTATTACTGGATGTTTTTTCAACGTGTGTCTTGACGGTTTATTCGGTGTGCATTTCTCATGGTTTATTCAACATGCATTCACTATGTATTTTGCTTACATTCAAGGTGCATTTAGCTTTCCTTAAACCTAGACAACCATGGTGTCAATTCAAACAGAGGTTTCCTCTTCCACACCAATAGTTGAAACATAGGGTTCCTAGAAGGAGAAGTTCACAGTCAAAAAATTCAAACAGTGTGCCGATACATGGAGAGATACAAACAATTGTCCAACATGTATGCTAGATATCCTAAAAAGAGTAGAGGTTTTTGAATTTATATTTGGACATTTCGATTTCCAAAATGATGAGATAGATGAGGCCATAGAAAATTATGATGATATATCCATGGAATTAAAAATATTTGGGTAGAGGATTTGCATGGAGCTTGATTTGGTTTCAATATTCTCACAAATTCCATGTAGTGGGGGAGTGACATTTAACTCCATTAAAACCCCTAAGCTATAAAAGATTGAAATGACCAATAAAATATGTGGGAAAATGTATTTGTTATGAGGAATGGATTACGAATGCAGGATGTTTCTGAAGGACTAAACAAATCCTTGATTCAAATTGTCCTTAGGAAAATTATGAATCATCACAAGCATGATATTTCTGGTGACTACATGAGGCTAGTTATTCATTGGGTTGAAGATAGGGCCATAGATGTCCCTCATCTGTTGGCTAAAAAAATACATTATTCCCTACGAGAAAGTAAAATTAATAAGGTTTAGTTCATTTTCCCAAGAAAGATGCAGAAACTTATTTATTTGTATCGACCTGGTGTTCAAACAAGGCCTCTTAAAACTTACATTAGGAAACAAAAAAAGTAAACCATTGAGGAAGAACCCAAACAGGTTTTAGTTGAAGGGGTGTAAAATTTTGCTAATACAGTTTTCCATGTTGAATATATCATTGCCAATGGTGTAGTAGACTTACATATGTATGGATGAAGCTGAGGAGTAGGAAGGTTTTGACAATTATACATAAACATGTAATGATGTTTTTTCTACAATAGACATAATTCGTTCTAAAGATTTGGCACTTTAGTATAATTTCCCTATTATGGGTGATTCAACATCTACATCTCCAAGTTTAAAAGTACACATTCCAACTTACAATTTTGATAACAAATTTGTTTTCTCAATATATAATAGAATGCTCCATTACAAACAAGTTGCAATGGAGGATTATTCCTCTATATGTTGCTAGAAGGAAATAAGTGAACTAAAGGAGAAGGATATTTTAGAATGCATGAAGGAGATTGTATCACTCCATTCAACAATTGTGCGACTAACACAACAATCAAATAAAGACATCAACAACAAGGATATAATTATTGATGAATTGGGTAGTGAGGTATCTAGAATTTGGGAGGAATTTCTGAGGGAGATAGATGCACTAAGTGAAAAGTTCCATGAAATTATGGCTACATCTGACACATAAATTAGTAAACTTAAAGAGGAGGTTGGAAGAAGACCAGTGGTTCTTGATGTACCTCCATTGGCATCTGCAGTTACTTGTGAGGCTGAATTAGTCAAAAAATTGAATGAGAAAGATAGACTTATTGAAATTTTGAATGTTGAATTTGCAAATAATTATAAATATTTCCAAGAGAAGCATGAATCATAGGTTGAAGAATACAAGAAAACAATGACTAGGTTGAACAAAACATGCAATAGGAAAGCTATTAAATTGAAAGAGAGACATCTTGAAATTATACAAGCAAGAATCAAGATTAAAGAAATTGAAAAGGAAACAGATCAAGATAGTAAATAAGGTAGTACCAAGGGTGGGGATATCGATAAGGGTAAGGGTAAATGTAAAATTTGAGGTACAAGAGTAAAAACAAATTGGTAAGGGTAAGGGTATAAGTAAAGGTCAAAGTACATGAGTAGAATAAATGCCTTCAATGCACTCAGGGAAATCCCTAAAATAACGAGAAAATATTCTACATGACACTATCACATTGATGAATGTTGTGGGTGATATGTATACCTCACCACCAATTATTTAATCATTGAAACAAAAGGAAACTGAGAGAGATAATATAATTGCAGACCTAAACGAGGAACTCATGAAAGGAAAAAAAACAGAACATTTGGGAAATGCCATGGAGATACAAAAATTGAAATCCCATATTTCTAATTTGTATCAATAATTACAGAGGCTCACACATGAGGCAATACGAGTTTTCTCTTTTGCAAATGAGGAAAAATTGAGGGAACAACTGCTTGAGGATAAAGCACAACATCTCACTAGTGAATTGGTTGTAGTTAAGTTTGAACTAAAACCTACAAAGAAAGATATTGAAAGAGCGAAGAAAGATCACTCAGAGAAATATAACATTAATTTTCAAATGTTCAAGCAGCTAATGCAAGATAAATCCCACATGAAATACATATATTCTAAGAAAGTTCATGAACTTCAAAAACAATTAAATGATATGAGATTTGTTGTAGCGCCAGAACAATTACATGCATCTATAGAAGGAAATAGAGACTATACCAAATAATATTCTTCTCAAGAGGAGAGCTTGCAGAATACTCCCAAATACTTTCTGACATTCATTGATGTCTGTTCAAGGTATTGCTGGGTATACTTCCTGAATAAAAAGTATGAGGTATTTGAGACTTTCAAATTATTTAAATCCTTAGCTGAGAACAACCTTGGGAAGAAAATCAAATGCATCAGATATGACAATATATGTGAGTATATCAAAAGATATTTTCAACACTTATGTTTATCCGAAGGCATTCAAATGGAACACAGTTCTATACAGAACACAACAGAATGGTGTGGCTGAGAGGAAAAATAGATCCTTGAAGGAGATGGAAACTTGCCTTCTCAAAGCAAAAGATATTCCTCCTTACTTATGGGATGAAGTCGTTAATTGTGCTTCATATATTCAGAATAGGGTGCCTCACAAATCAGTGATTGGGGCCACTCCTTTCGAAGCACTGTTGGGTCGTAAGCCAAATGTCTCACACTTGAGAGTTTTTGGCTCCAAAGATGGGCTAGAATCCTCATTTATAAGAGAAAAACTTTCCACGCCTAGAGTAGCGAATGCATACTGCTGGGATATGCTGAGGATGCTGAGGCATATACATTGATGGAACTTGCAATAAAAAGGTTCTTCATAGAGTGCGACGTGCAATTTGAAGAAGATCAGGTGCATGATCCACCACAATCCAAAGCAGAAGAAGGTATAAACACTCTTTCATTTCCATTTGATAATGATGTATTGTCTAATGTTTCATATTCAGAAGATGAGGAAAACTATCAACATGAACTTGATGTTGAGTTTGAACCTCAAGATATTCCAGATCCAAATCCAACTCTTATTCCAAATCAGAGGCCTAAATGGGCCCAAAATCTCATTGAAGCATTTGGGAATATTGCTGGGAATCCAGAAGATAGAAGGAGAAAAAGGTCCCAGTATAAGAATGAACACGTTGTACTCTCCCACACAGTTTCTATACCTTTATAATGGTGCAACACAATTCCAGAGAGATGCTACATGATGGTAAGGATTGATCAACAATTAGGCTCACCAAAGAACAACTTAGATCATGCCACTCTTCCTCCTGAAAGAAGAGACAAAGGAAAAATTAATCAGATCAGAATAAAATTGAAAAGTTCACATGCACAGTCCTAGGATGTTGATGCACAAAAAAACCAAGATTCTGCATTACTCCTCCACAGTGTTGCAGATTGCAACAATTTTTTCACAAGTTTTTTCTCAAAGAGAATTTTTTTCTCTTAAGTATGGAAGCTTGTTTCTTGATCACTTGCTTATTTTGAGGGGGGGCACCCATGAGGTTTTCCCCATTTTCCTTAGTTTATTAAGCAATATTTTAATTCATTTAGATTGTATGGGTGACTTTTGGCCTAGTTTTCAGGGCCCAAGTTGTCCAAATTTAGGATTAAGGTTGGAGGGGGGGGTGTTAGGATTAATTAATCCTCATTTATCCAACATAGTCTATTTTGTTATTTTTCCTAACTTATGAGGTTATTATCACTGTACTAGAGTATGGGGGAAACACCTAGGGGTTATTGACTACTTACTACATTTGCATGCATGAGTTTATGCGCCATAGGATCCAATCCTTACATTTTAGGATCCCACTCTGAGTTCCACCAACAGTCTCCTTCAGTATACCTTGGTAGGTAAGAAATTATGTAGAGTTATGTTCCAGTTACTATCAGTTAGCCTAACACCAGTTTTGCATGCATGAATGGAGGGTAGTGCCTTTTTTCCACCTACCTCATCAGTTAACTGATTTAGTCATCCAAAGTTAAACTAGTGAGCTTCAACTATGATTTTTCCACATCGAGTTAGCTAAACAGTCAGTTAGAGTTGGTAGATTCAAATCCTATCCATAGTATTCAAATTCTATTTATTGTACTACCATTGTATTATTGATTAATTAATGAATATTAATGTAATGATAACCTAAGAAATACTTGTCCGATTTGTGTGAAATTTTTGTCATGAATCTGTTGTTCAGTTTACATTGATTTGATAATCCACTGCATACTTATTTTCAAATAGCTCTCATTTTGGCTTGCAGATCTATGGTTCATGAAATTTAATAAAAAATGCCAAAGGTAGATACTTTTGCATTTCATACATTAGCCGAGGAATTTGTATCCTCCAATACTTTATATTTTGTTTATCGATCTCTTTAGATGACAACCATATACAAATGATGTAATCAAATCACAAGTTTCAACAACAAAATAGTATATAGTATGCATTACAAGTAAAACACATGCAGTCAAATATACGTACGTTGTACAATAGATTGAACAAGTTACACTTTTCACTGAAATCACCACTTACCTCATTTATTTTCCAAGATCATATATAACTTGTTTGACACTAATGCCAAAGTTGCATGGGAGAGAAAGAGGTAGAACATACTATAACAAAATAATGCATCATTTTGTATTCCCAAAGTAGATAACACTAACAATATGTTTCAATAATATAGAATATTTACACCAAAATAATTACCTTAATCAAGGAATGCCAATCATGATTTTTTACCCCACTTAATTCACCTTTTTTTGTTAGGATATTCTTTATGTTTGAAGAAAATACAGTGGGAAATTTAATTTTTCCAATAACCTCTTATACATCCTTGGTTTGCTCCTCTGTCTATAACCATGGAAGGGCGCTTATATTTTGGTATCTATCGCCATCTGAATGAATCATCCTTTGTGTTGCATGATTGGATTCCTTAATGTCATTACAAATCTTGACATTTTTTTCTTTGTCACCCCCATCCAGAGTATTTTTTAAGGATTCTAATATTATACTTAAGTATTGTATTCTAGGCGATTGTTTTGGATTGAAAAAACATGTTTACAGATAGGTGGGTGAATATTAAATATGAATCACAAAATTAACACTGAAATGTATAAATTTTGGCAAATATCATTATAAAAAACATATTTTATGTAAATATAGGCGATATTAGACACCAAATAACGAATTCATTTTTTGAAAAAACCCTAAAAATAGCCAATTGGCGAAATTTTGCACTAAAAATTACCTTGCTCCCATCTATTATTTTCCCTAACATTTCCATTACATTCTTCCCAATGTGTATTGTATCAAATAAATGAATAATTTCTAGATGCTCATAATAGGGAAGTCTACTGAATTGCTCGAGATAAATTTTCATTCCTCTTGGAACCGCCTCATTATTCATGCCTTGATGACAAACTTCAATATGAAGCATAATTAAAGATATTACATAAATACTTGAAAATTAGTAAAGTAATCAAAATACAATAAAGTATAAAATATTTCAAACATTTCATGTATATGATAATATACGATTTGTTCCATACCTTGACGATTTGATATATTATATTGCGGCTTCCAAGATGAGGTGTCATTCTTTGACGTTTTAATCCAGTCTCTTCTTTCCCATTGAAAATATATTATTTGGTAGTCCGATACCTATGGTTCTTAGAAAGGAAGTGTCTATACGCAGCAAACACTTCCTTTTATAAATTTCATGAACAATGAGATTTCATCTTAGGACCACAATCTAGACATGCAAATTTACCCTTTGTTTGAAGACCTGCAAGAGATGGAGGAATTTATATGTCAAGTATTTGATGTATGTGTAATGAAGGGATTATTTAAAAAACACGCATGATACGAATTTCATAAAATTAAACAATATAAACGTGTAGTGTAATTTTATAACATACCACATAAATGTGTTAGCCTTGGGGCATCGTGAATTGTCCATACAACCATTGCATGGAATTCAAATTCCCTTTTCAGATAATCTAATGGGTTAGATATATCATACATAATGATGCCCCTCCATAAATCTAGTAACTCGTTGATAAGAGGCTCAATATATACATTCATGTCTTTAACTTGGTACTTAGCTAATGGATTGAACATACAATACATGATTACTACATATATGATTAAATAAAAAAATCATTAGACATAACTAAACACACACACACACACATGAGTATAAACAACCAAATATAAGACATATTTATGAAACAAAAAAGACAAATGAGATGTTACTGTACTAAAAATAAATTATTTTAAACAAATACCTTTAACAATCATTGTCAACATGATGTGCTCCCTCTTTATTGACATCCATAGAGAATGTATTGTTGATAAAAAAATGGGCCACGTCGAGTAATTAGATCTCAACTCTCCAGATGGATTAACACCGTCTACTACCAATGAAAGCCTAATATTATGATGTTCTTCTTTAAACTTTGTCCATATTTCCTCTATCTTCGAAAATACGGATCCTTCCGCAGGAATTCGAAGAACACCATCTTTGCTTCTGTTCTCTGCATGGTAATCCATAAAATTTGTTATGTCTCTGCACTTGAACAATTGCTGCAAATGTGGAATAATGGGACTATAACGAAGAACCTTGCAAGGTACCTTATTTTTTACTAGACTAGTTCAATATCTACTCTTTTGACATATCAAGAATTCTTATTTCGATGCATGTTCTTTATAATACATAATATGATAATCAGGACATGCATGAATAGATTGATAATCAATTCGAATATCTTTCATTATAGCATGTAGATCTTGGTATGTGTGAGGTAAAATATTCGATGATGGTAACACAAATTCACCTAACAATATAGAACATGAAAAATCAGTATTGGTTAACATAAAGAATATTAATCGCACATATTGCATCCAAATTTTATAGATGAGCTACCAAAAAAATAGAGGAAATAATACTACCTTTATCATCATTTACTAAATGTGATGAAACATATTATATACGTTAGGATCTGTGTGCCACAAGTGTTTGAAAAACCATTCATAACCTTTAAGCTCACCAATGACAACATAACAGAGAGAAGATTTGTTTCAAAGCCTTCATAAAGAGGTTGGATTTCCTTCTCAAGTACATGTATATCACAAACACCATAAATGTTGTCATCATCATCCATTCCAACATTAATCGTCTGTTGAATCAATCTATTTGCCCCATATTCTTCAACGGTGTTATTAGCATCATCATCTTTTTACATAGGATCATTATTAACTTGATCTTCAATATTCGCTCCAAGTTCCAGAACAACATGTACAACCACTTCTTCCTCCATGGGAAGCTCCCTTGGGGGCCGTTCCTTTATAATTACAAACAACCAAGTAATATAAGTGTATATAACAAATATTAAAACGAAATAAAAACTTACAAATAAAATCAATATAAAGACATATAAATGAATAACTTATTACCAAGGGACATTGTTCATGTTGGCATTATTGAATATTGTTGGCATTGATGTCAACATGAATACAATGATTGATGTCAATATGAAGTTATTGGACAAGGTTGTAGAAGTTTATTTGAATTTGTTGGCATTAAGACAAGATTGTCAAGAGCATGGGAAAGAAGAGTTTGTGTAGTAATAAGACAATACCAAGAAGACAATGATTCCATTAATGGTGGGGACATATTTACCACACATGAAATTTACGATGTTTGGTTCACAAGGCTGGAAGTATAAAAAGATCAAATTGGAATACCTAAGGATACCTAAGGAATCTTAAGTTGAGGAAAAAATGAGTAGAGGGGTGTGTGTTATGGTCTAAGGAATACACATGTCTAGCTCTATTCCAATCCAATCAAATCTATGCATTTAGTTTACATTTTTTTGACCTAGCCATGCATTTCTTGTAGGCCACTATCTAAAGGTAGAATTTGACCATTTGAGGAAATCGACGTAAATTTTCTTGACAACAATGGGCATTTGGAATTGGAATAAGCTTCCTTGAGTAAAATAAGTCTAATTATATTGATTATACCTCTTTTTTTTTATTCTTAAGCTCTTAGCAGGCATAATTGTGAAACAGATTGCTACTAGCCCTACAAACACAGAATTAGACCATTCAATGACTTTGGTCGCCATTTTTCTGTAAATGGTGTGCATTCTGAGTTACAGAAAGGTTGACATATAATGAAATAATATCTATTAATCTTGTTGGAACCATTTTCATGACTCCATTTTCATTGCACGTGTATATTTGTGACGACAATGAAAAAACAAAGCACTTGTGCATTCAACATTCTAAGGATGAACAATCAGCCTTATTAGGCATACTGTCGGGGAGCAAATGGATAATCAAGAAACAATTATCTTGAACTAAATGGAACAAAATAAATAGTTCATGTAACCATAAAAAGAGACATATTCTAAATAATGGAAATATTATAGTAGGTCGATCCTAAAATAGATCTAATGAACAATTGTGAGCAAAAGATAATTAGGTCGACCCTAATTGAGTAAGTAGGCATATAAAAAAGAAAAACAAATGTTAATTTTAAAGTGTCTTTGTTCTTGAATGTGAGAGTGTCTTTGGTGTGAGGTCGCAGGACTAAGAAGTCTACAAGGACCGAAATGTGATAAAGAAGACTTGGCATGAACAACACTGAGCAAGGGTGATCAGTAGGTTGATTCGAATAGAACAAGTACACTTTGGTATTTGTGGAAACATTTTGACATCCTAGAGTTTATAGTATTAAAGAAATATTGTTTGATATTGTTTACAGTAGGGATTCATGATGGGAGATATGAATGTAGCATATGTACTTGAGCTTGTATGACAAAGGGGATGAATATGAGGAATAACGAGAAGTCTTTTAAGGTTTTACAGATTTCATGCATGAACAATTTGTGAAGGAAGACCTGGTATACATGGGTTCAACCTTGTTTGAAGTGTCTTACTGCTAATGAATTATTTTGAAAGACTTGAATATTGTTAATGACCAAGACAAATTTGCAGAACTAAGGACAAAGTTTGCACTATTAAGAAATCAGTTTGAGAGGACACTCTTGTGACTATCCATTGGACAAAGCTATTGAAGTTTAGGGTACATATTGACACAATTTTTTATGTGTGTGTTGAGAGCCATTGAAATGTGATCTTAGTGACACAGAGAAATAACATCAAGAAATAATTTGTCATTTCTTCTATGAATTTAGAAGAAGATTGTGAGTTGGTACACTTCTCCATTGACAGGTTGTATCATGTCTGCAAGCTGGGACTTTCATTTGAGGATTCATGTCCTCACATCGTAGTTGGAGATGAGAACTGTAAGCTGGGTCTTGCACTTGAGAGTTGAATATATCCTTACTCAGTTGGAGATGAATAAACTTGAATATTGTTGTATTCTCCCAGTTTGTGTATTCTGGGTAACATCAATGTAACATATCGAACATTCCAGATATATCTGTCATATACTCTCTTGTTGTTGGTGTTTAGAGTCTATTGATAATTTATGATTATATGTTAAGGAGTTAATATTTAAGGGGTAATTAAGGGTCATGGATACAAGTGCTTAATTGTTTAGGGGTTTATATGGGGTCAAGGACTAAGGGATTAGGGCTTAGAGGTTAAGGGGTTAAGGTTTAAGGGGTAATTAAGGGTCAAGGGATAAGGTTACTTAATGGGTTAGGGGTTTCTAAAGGATCAATGGATACTGAATTAGGGGTTAATAGGTTATTGGCCATCAAAGGGTTAGGGGCACATAAGATATGGTATTATATAAGAGGCTTCCGACTGAGGTGAGAGGGAGAATCAAAGAAAACAAATTAATGATGAAGCTTGTGCAATTTATCAAGATGTTTATGAATAAGTTGTAAAAATATCAAAAAACTGTTACTTTTCTTGACATGTAGAAAGAGAGAGGCTTCATGAGATATATAGTTACAACCATAAAAAAGAACCTATTCTTATTTTTTATTCATCATTATGTCACATTCTTTCTTGATTTTACTTGGATACCATGAGTTTTAAGTGAATGGAAATTTTCCATCGATTTGGAGAGAAAAGTTTAATTTATAAGGTGCTGAGAGCTGAGGGATTAGGGGTTAACACATTAATGGTCCAATGGTAGGGGGTTAGAGGTTAAGGGGTAATTAAAGGTTAAGGGCTAAGAGTACTTAATGGTTTAGGGGTTTATAAAGGGTCAAGGGATAAGGGATTAGGGGTTAACATGTTATTGACCATTTAAGGGTTAGGGGTAATTAGGAGTTGGCATTGTATATGGAGAAACCAACTTATGTGAGAGGGAGAAACAAATACAACCAACCAATGATGAAGCTTGTGCAATTTATCAAGATGTTTGTGAATATGTTGAAAAAATATATAAAAAAAAAGTTACTTTTCTTGAAATGTATTAAGAGAGACATTTTATGAGATATATAGTCACAACCAACGAAAAAACCTCTTATTATTTCACCTTCATGACTATGTCATATTCTTTCATGAGTTCACTTGGTGACCATCACTTTTAACTTGATGGCAACATTCCGACAACTTGGAGACCACAATTTAATTTAGGGGTTGAGAGCTTATACATCCCTTTAATACTTAACCCTTAACCCACCCCTTAACTATATACCATTAACCTCTAACCCTTTTTTCCCAAACCCCTTACCATTTACATCCTATCCCCCTAATCCTTAACACCTAAACCCCATCCCCCCTAACCCATTAAACCCCTAGATCGTAGTGGGGATGGATGATATTGGTGCCAAAATAAAAAGTGTGATAAGCATAGGAAATCCATGTCAGGTGGAGTATTTCCATATAGTAAGTGCAATAAAGAAACTTGAATTGGTAAGGAAACTTTCCTGGATGGGAGGGCTTATGATAAATGAAAATGGTCAGAAAACATATATACAAATAATTTGCACAACGAATGTTTGTACCTGTATGATAGGGTATTGATTACACCTAAGGAGAACCCCAACTTCCATTTAATGAAAAATTTATCCTAATACATTATCCTACACACATACAACAAATTCCACAGCATGGTATTGCTCAAAAAACTGAATCTAATGGTAGAAATAGTGAGATAAATACACCTCACTTGCCCTTGTATGGGACAAAATGTTGATTTTTAATTTGTACATTCAAGTTTGGAGTAATATGATAATGTATAAAACAATAATTTTCTTATTCTAAGAGTTTCAACTATCCTTTTTTAGATTTCATCTCTATTAAGTTAGTCCATATGATTTGATCTTTCCTTTTATCCATCAAGTTTTCATTTTTTTTGGGGGATTTTCTACTGGAAAAGACCCCTATATTTGGGTATACAATTAAACTTCATAACTATTTAAATAATACCCACACAATCCTACATGGATAAGGTTTGAATAGTCACAAACCTATGTATTTGTTGAAACTAGGGGCCATACAATTATAAGAATATGGGGATTCTAATATGAAAGCTATATAGTATGGAACTAGAGCGAGTGAGTGCATGATACCCTAAAAAAAAATACATAAAATGATGTTTTTTCATATGGAAAAATGTGCCCATGTGATCTACTGAAGGTATTTTAAATTCCATTGACGTGATTGAGCCTATAACTCCTAGACAAGATCATATAATGTGGAATTTGAATGGGTACTTTTAGGTCCTGCATAAGATCTATAGTTTCCAATGTAAGGTATGTATTTTTTGAGTGGGTTACCTTCTTATGGACAAGAAATAAACCCAAATTATACTTTGTAAGGAATTATGGCACTAACCAAATTAATGGAATACCACTACAAGGATAAGACAAACAAGAATTATGGACATGCCTCAATAGATAGAATACAGTCATTGTTCCCTACTACATAGGCCACATGATTTTGGATATTGGATGCCCTTTTTCACCATCCAGTGTCAAGAAATATACACATATTAATGACGGGGAAATTATTGTATAGGAAAGTATTTGATTTGGAATCAACATTGATGATGATGGCGTACATCTACCTAGGGAATGTAGGAGGTAGCCAGGTTGGTGGGGTTCAGTTCGGAGGTTCATATACTCTTTAATTTTAAAGTGGTTCCCATATATCTAGTCACATATTTTAGTCATAATAGGGGCTCATGATATCTTGACATGACTTACAAGAAAGAGATGACCACATTAATTAGGAAGTAGAAATATCGATCTAGAGTTTAATAATGAGCGATTTAGTGTTTCAGAGTAATAAATAATTGTGATATAGGAGTTCCCATATTAGGGTATGGAATTCAATGAACTACCTTTGAGGATATGTGGAGTCATGCGTTGACATCTCAACCAAGTGGAGGCCATTAATGAAGAAAGTGGCATAATGAATTGTTATTGTGCATGGACTAGTGTGAATGGAGATTTGGTAGTATCCTTGTAAGTATGGACAAGGGGGAGGGGAATTTTCACTAATCCTAAAAAATATTTTTATTTTCATGTGTGTATCTCCCCTATTATATCCCTACGGGGAAAAAAGAATATGTTAATTTCTTCTACATTTAACTTACAAATATTTACAAAAACAATATCCAAATATAAATATATTTAATGAATACTTACCATGGGACGATATTCATTCCCTCCTTCAGAGTGTCCATGCGTTGTACAATTTTTTTTAGCTGTTTTTTATTAAAAGTATCCTCCTATTATATCCCCTGCACCTATTACAAGGGAAATAACATTTTCCATCAACAACCCTTGCATCCAATGCAACTTCCACACCTAGATGCCCACATGGAGGAACATTATCTGACATTCTTCTTTACTAAACTGAAGTGATATTGAGTATGTTCAAAAATTAACATGCAATATAACTATTTGTAATGCACTTAAAAAAATAAAATATGTTTGTATAGCAATATCGTTGAACAAGATTAATATTTCACCTGTTACATCAAATATGCGATTAGGTTTAGGTTCGTCTAATATCCGACATATAGTCAATTATTCGCTGAAACGACATGGGCGTCGGGTATTCGATGAACGTTGGGAAGTATATATATATATATATATATATATATGTATGTATGTATGTATGTATGTATGTATATGCACATATATATATATATATATATGTATATGTATATGTATATGTATATGTATATGTATATGTATATGTATATGTATATATATGTATATGTATAGGTATGTATATATAGGTATGTATATATGTATATATGTATGTATATCTATATGTGTATATATGTGTGTGTGTGTGTGTATATATATAACTTCCCAACGTTCATCGATATATAATCTTGGTGGGTTAGCTCAAGTGGTTGATATATATTTACGCTAGCAGAAGGTCTCGGGGTCAAATCCCTGGGTGGCTATGCAAGGGCCTCACTTGATGTCCTGACTAGGTTAAGCCTTGTAATCAGGGCCGATG